>JAEANM010001945.1:0-25950 GCA_017656035.1 Myanophis thanlyinensis
TGTATTTAATTGTGGGTTTTTAAATTTTAAATTAATTTTAATTGTCAGCTTATATAATTATTTTAATTGGTTTTTAAAGTTATTTTTGTATGTTTTTTAAGTCCCTTGGGAGAGAGGGCGGTATATAAATTTAATAAAAGTCAAAAAAGTCAAAGTCAAAAGCATCTTTGATTAGAGCAGCCTGTAAATTCTGTTCAATATCTATTTCTCTATTACACTGTAATTTTATAGATTATGCACTATATAATTGAAAATCAATTCCACATGTGTCTATATGTTTCAGGATAGAACAGGGGAATGTCTGAAACGCACGGGTGCAAGTGTGGCCCTTACATCTATTAGCAATGTTACTGCATTCTTCATGGCTGCTTTAATTCCCATTCCAGCTCTACGGGCATTTTCACTCCAAGTAAGTTCTTCAAGTAAAATTAAATGACATTTAATGTATTATTTCTCAATACAGTCCAGAGATGATGTTCTTCACATTCAACACAACTGTAGAGGGCTGGTGGAGAAAACTGACCAAGGGCATAACATTTGGATTGGGTGAGGTGCACAAATTTCCAATTAGAGAATGGTCTGCAGGGAATAAAGTGATATGTTGACAACAGGATCTGCACTGACATTCCTACCAGAGGCATATAAGTAAGAGCAATGTCCCCTAGTCTCACTGGAGACAACAATGACTCTAGTCCAATTTTCGATGGGCGTCAGTTTGGGGAAAGCTATCACAGAGCATGCTTAATTTTAGATGTGCTTCTTTTCATGAATATGATCGACTTGAAACTGCAGCGATCTTCGCATGTGATTTTTGAATGTATGTTTTAAAATGTGAAAGATTTACTAATTCTCCCCCCCCCCCCCCAAAAAAATCCTGCTAATACAAAGTAGAAACTGTGAGTTGAACCTGCGCATGTTAGCAACCTTTTACTGTGTGGTAGCCTTGTGGCGATGAATTCCTAGCCACAATATTTGGAATTATGTGCTGGATTAAAAAAAGGGGGAAATAGCATTCACTTGATGGAATGAAACTGGAACTTGTAGAATTATTGTTATAATGCAAACTATAGGCAAAGTAGAGCAAAAAGACACTATATTTTGATAAATTCTCTAAATGTGTTACTGTTGTGTATGTAGCCCGTATGACAAATTTAGATGCACAATCTACATCTATGTACGTGAAAGATTTTTGTGCATTATATATATTGAAGTTAGCCTGATTCTTTTTTTCTCTTTATTAAAGAATTTTGGTTTTATTAAAATAAAGAACTCTGTGAATTCCATAAGAACTCTCAGAATTCCATAGACATACATTAATAGAAAGTGGGGTTTTCTTTTCCCCCAGCATCTTCTGATTAATTAATTGGAATTGTCAAAATCTGGAGAAATGCAGCTAATCAAAGCAGAGGAATCATTCATTCAGAAAACTTTGGATTTTGTAGAAATAGCTACATTTATTTGTTTGTTTTATTCAGTTTGTATAGCCACTCATCTCAATCTGTGATTCTTGGCATCCAGCCAGAAATTTGTGCAAGATTGTTTATTTCTGTATGCTGAGTTGTGCTAAATCTGAGGTTTTCTATGTCTCTATACCAACTGCAAAATGGAATGTTGAATCTGAGTTCTCAATCAAATCTCAAGCTGTCTTCTATCATAAAGATAGAAATTCTATTTAGAATTTCTTGTGGTCTCTAATAATAATTTGAAAACTCTCTGGTCTCTTCTCAGAGAGTTTGGTAGTGAATATCACACTTGTGGCAGATTGACATCAGTGATCTATTAAAAGCATTATATTTTCTCTTAAATATTCCTCCTTTTTCTTCTGCTTTTACTGATTGATAAACCAGTGTATGACCAGTTCTCCTCAGGTTGAATGTTTGCATTTTAAAATTAGAAAAAGAGAAGGTTTTTTAACAGTTTGCATTTTTTTAAAATATTTTTTTTTTTTTTTACCCTGTGAGATTGCTACATCTCCCATGAGATGGAAAGTAGGGCCAGATCCTCTAATCACCATGCCATTATACTAGAGGGCCAGATGGTGGCAGAGTAGAGGTTATTTTTGTATTTTGAGATTTTATTCATCAGAAGAGTAGGTAGGGTGTGAGAGGATTAGGGCTATGCATCAGATGAGGCTACCTGCAAAGTTAAGTGCTGGAAAAGCAAATACTAAGCTAATATTCCAACTCAGGAAAAGAGTGTCAAAACCTCCAGCCTTCCACCCTGAAGGCCTCAGCAATATTTTACAATTAAAAAACAAATTAAATAACATTACTTACATATTAATTAATAATATGTATATATATTTGTCAATTTTTATTTATGTCAAAGATCCCCACTCAAATATTTGAAAGGGTATGCAGCTTATGTGTAATGAAGCCTATTTCTTCTCTTTGATCTAGTGAGTAGGATACAAATCAGTAGTTGCAAATCTAAATTCCTTGAATTAAAGAAACACAATTTTGACCTAACCTTTGAAATGACTTTCTGCTTATTCGAGCTGTCTAACAGGGAAAAAACTACCTCACAAGGAATATGTTTTTCTACGTTATATAGACATACTAGTTAGGAAACTCTTAGAAATGTGGTAGCAGTGGATTTCTTAAATTGGCAAAGGCCTTTGAGAGCCATTAATTATATTATTTAATTGGCTAACTTAAGTAGCCAATTACACCTGCATAATGTTTTCCCAGGACTTTTAGCTGTGGTTTGTTGAACAAGCCATAACAATTTAGCTCATGTTAACACAAAATTTGAGTATACAAGCTCATTCCAATGAACCCCAAATAAATAAATCACATAGGGCTCTAGTATTGTCTCTATCTCTGTCACAAATTGTCTAAAAATATTGGTAATGCATAGGGAAGTGGGTATGTTAAAATATGGTTGCCTATCTGTATGACCATCTTGTGTCTATATCACTATTTCCAGCTCTTCTGCTTGGTTCCCCAATGATTGGTAGGTAGGTACACAAAAGGGCAAAATGATGTATCACAGAGCAACAATTTTTTGATTCAATGTACCTCAAACAGGCTAATTTAAACAATGTATCTACAAATCCAGGAGTCTAATTCCCATAGGATTGAAATTTGGCAAAATTATGGCAGCTTCCAGATTGTCATGTTGCCACATTGCCATGGACACTGGATCATCATTTCCAATCCTAACTCTAACAGTTTCCGACAAGTAAAGTCAATGGGGAAGCCAGCTGGAATTCACTCCCCACTCATATTGTTTTTGTTTTTGTTAAAAACTTGATCATTTTGTTTCTGTTTAGATAAGGAAATGTCTAGAGCGTATGCTGATGATATCCAGTTGTACATCTGAGCTCCTAGTGAATTGAGTGATATAGTGTGTACATCTTAACCCAGTGTCTAGAGCAGGGATCCCCAACCTATGGACCATGGCCCACTATTAGGCCATGGCTTATTTGCAACCGGGCTGCGTGAGTGGTGGGCTGGCATGCACACAACCTGTGATGTGCTGGCACTCTCAGCCCCACTTGTGTGAGCAGAGACCACCAAGCTCAAAGCCCCACTTGTGTGAGCAGCAGGCGCTGGCACACTCGCACCAGAACTCATAGCCCCACTCATCACATGAGCAGCAGTTCTACTTGTGTGAGCAGTGGGTATATACATCCCCTCACACAAATGAAGCTGTATGTGTGCACGCACCTGCCCTTTGCACAAAACCATCCCCTCTTTCCTTCCCCCCCACTGGGCTGCCTGGAAATGTTGGGAAGCATTGGTCTCGAGGCTGTGAAAGTGGATGGAGTACAGCATGTTTCAACTGAAACCTGACAAGATTGAATAGCTTTGGGTTTTGAAGCCCTCTGGATGTCGAACTATACAATCTTTGGTATTACATGGGGCCTTGCAACCCCAAATAGACCCTGTGTGCACTGTGGGGGAATCCTTCTGGATTCATGACTTCTTCTCAATGAGCAGGTGGCAGGTGTGACTGGGGAGATGTTGTTCTACACACATGCAGACACAGTTCCTGTGGAGTTAAGCAGATAAAGTAGGTAAGATTGTAAATCAGGATCTGTACAAAGAACATTTAGCTGAATAAGTCCTTTTGAAATTTAAGCAGATATAGAGTGGTCCAAATTCATTCCAGAAGTTAGGAGTTCTGAGCTAAAGTGCAGAGTGCTAGTCAGCCACTTCAATAATCAGGGGTTTAAGAATAAGTAAGCACAGGAACAACAGTCATAAACTAGGGTTCCAAACAGTTTCCAATGAAGACCGAAAGCAAAGCAGCTGTATAAATCTGTCTGCAGGCAGCTGGCTATATTCAATCAATCAATCAATCCTTTATTGTCAATGCACAACATGTGTGCAGCGAAATTCAGGCCTGGCCCTTTGCCTAGTGAGAAGTCTCATTGACTAATGTTGCTCTGCTTACCACTGCATGCATTTGAAACCTGGGGTTTGAGGGTCGTGCCTCATCCGACTGCTCCAGCAGGAGTTGATTTGTTCAGCCTTCTTAGTTGAATCATGGTTTAAAATCCCTGAGGATGACAAACCTACAAACTCAGCTGAAGCAAGGTTGTCAGTATCAGAATCTGAATCCTGGACCATGACAACCTTTGTACAGCTTCATATTGTGCACCAGAGGCACCTTTTCCTAGATTGAGGAGCCCTGCTCACAATAACTCATGACTTCCCAGCTGGCTATTGCAGTGAACTTTGCATTGGACTGCTGTTGAAGAATATTTTGAAACTACATCTGCTGCAAAATGCAGTGGTGAGAGCAATTATGTGTCTTTCTTTACAAGTTGCATTGCTTGTACGAACTGGTGGTGTTAACATTTAAATCCTTTAATGGCGTGGGAGTAGGTTATTTTTGGGATCACCTCTCCCTGATTTCACCTCCTCCTATTAGATCCAGCAGATGTTATATAGGAATCTACCTTTTTGCAGGTCCTTGATAGTTGGCCTTCTCTGTGGTGGCACCCTCATTATGGTATCTTCTTCTCCCTGAGGTCAGGTTATCCTAATCTCTTTTGAGCTTCTGAAAGTCCTTCAAGACTTAGTTGTGTCAGCAGGCCTGAGGACTCTAAGATGAGGTAGTGAGGTGGCTTCTCTGTTGTTAACATCCCTCCATCTACTTTTTACATTAGCTGGGTTTTTTTTATAGTTCGTGATGTTTTCATTAACGATTATAATGATTTTGGGGTATTTATCAGTTTTAACCTATAAGCAGCTGAAAATTGCTTGTTCTATCAGATGGGCAGCTATATAAATGAAGACAGATAAATACAAGAATAAATAAATAAAACATATCTGAAATGATGACCCAAGGGGTCCCAGGCTGTCTAGTTACCTAGTATAAATGGCAGCTCACATTTTTACTCTGCTCTTGTCAGAGAGATATTGCTCTCTGACAAGAGAGCCCACTCGCTCCTGATTCTGCTCATATTTGTATAAGTAGGATAGCATAGGCTGGGAAAACAAATGTGTGCTCTCATAACTTTCTATGCATACTTTTCTTCCATATCTTTCTATTGCACATAAGTGACAACTGACACCAGACTTAATTATAATCAGATGAACAGGCTCTGATTTGGCATTTATGACATAAAGGGGGGGGCACTTCCATTGGGACTTTCGCCTTTCCAGGATTAGATTAATTCCTTGGTGCTGTGGATAACCTTGTAATTCTTGATTAAAATGCATTTAGTTTCATAGCCCATATCTATTTTCTGTGACTTACAGAGACAGGTATCCATGAGCTAACAAAATTGTTTTTCTTACATGAACTGATAATATAAATAGAGCCCAGCTTATGTAGACTTGACATTCTGGATCATAACCAATATCTTTGCAAAATGCTATCACATGCACCCTGCTCTCGTTTTTCCTTTCTCTTTCTACGTGTGTGTGTGTGTTTATCTCTCCACATATATTCGTTTTCTATTTTATAGTTAAAATTGGGATTTCTACCCCAAAGATAATGCTCCAGCAGAAGGATAGTTGATAGCTGATTCCAGCCCAAGATCTGGCACTTTATTTCCTCAAGCATCACTTTTTTCTTGCTTGGTTCATTAGTTATTAAAAATATACTTATTGTAATTATTGTAGGATTTTCAGGTAGGGGGATTTAAATACAGCCATTTTTTCTTATGAACCCTAATGAGCCAAATGTATTCCTTCAAATCGTAATGTTTTGTCTACCAATAGTGCGATTTCATACAATCTGAAGAGAAACCAATTTCAGTGCTGTCCACTATTGTATATGCACAAGGAAAGGAAAGCTATTTCTTTTCTTGTTAGCAGTTGTTATTTATTTTCTTATACACATTTGGTATTTATTTTACTTCATACATTACTAGCTCTCCTAAAATTCAGATGGTGCATACTGTGGCATTCAGAATCAAAGGGCAATGGAAGTTACTTTGGGGTGGTCTGTTTGAAAATGTGGAAATTTCTGCTCTTACAGCTCTCCACCCTGCCTTTGGTCATTTAAAGACAAGAAT
Organism: Myanophis thanlyinensis; assembly: GCA_017656035.1. Lineage (NCBI taxonomy): Eukaryota > Metazoa > Chordata > Lepidosauria > Squamata > Homalopsidae > Myanophis > Myanophis thanlyinensis. Next base: position 6,476 of record JAEANM010001945.1, read on the forward strand.
TTATTTTATGAAAAATTCCTGTCTGTCCAGGAAATCCTCCACAGCCAAATTAAGAAACCATAGCAATGTTACAACACCATTGCTTTTCTTTTCAGTAATGTTTATAGCTGTTTCTCTATATAGAAGTTCTATATCAGATGGGCTTAAACAGAAAGTTGCTTTAACCTTCTTCTATCTTTTTTCACTTTCCCCGAGACACTAAAAGATAACAATCAAAGCTTTATTGGTTTTTGAGGCTCAATATTAGTAAAATAATCCAAGTGCTGAGAAAGGAATACATGATTTCTTGATAGGGTAATAACATAAATCAAACCTCCAAGTTCTCTCTATAGTTATATATTTTGTCATTCATGGAGGGATATGTGTGTGTGTGTGTGTGTATGAGGCAATACACATTAAAAGAGGCTTCAAACACAATTGCAGCCACAATCTTGATATTTTTTTAATCTTTACAGTGAACATCCCTGCTCCCAAGCACCCACAACTGAAGTCCATCCTCTTTGAAATTCTGTGTTTGTCAGATTGAACAGAGGTGGACAGAGGTGAAATCCAGTAGGTTCTATCAGGTTCACTAGAACCGGTAGTAAATTTTCCAAACAGTTTGGAGAACTGGTTGTTAGAAGAAATCTCCTTTTGGTTTTTTTCCACTTTACAGAGTCAATCCTGTAAGGAAGGCAGGAAAAAACATTCTGGTGTTGTTTCTAGCCTAATCTTTATTGCCCTGCTTACAGAAACTGCCCACCCAGTCACATGACCCTCCCAGCCACGCCCACCAAGCCACACCCACAGAACCGGTAGTAAACAAATTTGAATTCCACCACTGCCTTTGGAGCTATATGATATTATATCTCTTAAATCAGGGCGGGCAACTATGGTAACTTTATGACCTGTGGATTTCAATTCCCAGAAATCCTGAACCCATGGTACTGCTACTTGGGACTTGGCTAATACTATACAATTGCCCCCCCCCCCCCAATTCAATTCCATTCCATTGCAGAACCTCAACACAAGCAACTTCAAGAAGTCTCCCTATACTGAGACTCCATTTCAGTGTAATATATAAATACGGTTCCAGATAGTCCTTGACTTACAATCATTTGTTTAGTGACTAGTTGAAGTTATAACGACACTGAAAAAGAGTGACTTATGACTATTTTACACACTTATGACTATTGCAGCATCCCCTGGTCATGTGATCAAACTTCAGACACTTGGCAACTGGTTCACATTTTTGACAGGACCCGGGGCCAGGTGATAACTTTTTGCAACCTACTGCAGAAGCCAGGTTCACTTAACAACCAGACTTTTTATAGAGACCCAGCTGGTCTTTGGGTCTCTGTTGCACATGTACGTGTGAGTGTGCGTGTGCGAGCGCAGTTTGGGAATGCACACTCAGACGCACACACGCATTTTCAGCATTCAGCACTTCGCCATCACTGGTCTAGGACTACCTGTACCTCGTTGATCTGTATATGAATTGGGGAGCTGCTGATCATGGAGATCAATTGACCATAACATATGTAGTAATGAAAACATGGACAATGGCTTTACTTTTTTTTTGAAGTAGCCCAGTGGGGTAAGACAGTGGGAAATGGCTTGGATCTGGGTATCTATTTTTTAATGTAGGGAATTAGTTTAGTGTAATGGTTAAAACATCAGGCTTGAACCTGGGACAATGTGAATTCTAGCCATCTTCCACAGGCACAAAACCAACTAGATGATCTTGGGACAGTCATTTTCACTAAGCCTTGGGAAAGAGACAGTGAAAAATACACTGCAGGGACTTACCCAGGCAGTCTCCAAGAATTGGACACGATTGAACAGAAGGGAGAAAAAAATGAAGGTTTAAAATGTGCTTTTTCTCCCAAATTGTAAAAAACCACACCATCAATTTCTAACACTAGTAAATTGGAAGTAGCTCTGAAAGCCATAAAAGAAGGTTTGGCTTACATAAGGCTCTTAGATCTGAGACTGTCAATTCCTGCTCAAAATTTTTATTTTCACGGGTATTTTATTACCATACTTATCACTTATGGCAAGTCTTAAAGACTTAATTAAAGTTTCAGTGACCTACCCTGAGCTTCACCTCAATTATTCTTAAGTTCCACCTGTGATATGGATACCATCAATTAAGAACCTTTGATTTACACCATCCAGTTTATTCTGTCATAAGCTTCTCTACTGGCAAAAACCCGATGGCATGGTCTTTTTCCTGTAGCAAGAGCCTTTGTGAGAAGCAAAAAGATATCCTTTTCTCTTGCTTAATGATGCACAGTGCCCTGTTAAGTACATGTACATAGTGGGAGTAACAGTGCTCGCTGCACTGACTCATTTATCATTTTACTCCCAACTTAGGCTGGAATAATTGCATGTATCTACATCTAGTTCCTTAAGTTCTTTTGTTCCAGTCATATAATATCTTTAATTTTGGTTGCAAATTCTGGGCAGGAAGACAGAGGAAGAAAAACATTGTGTATTTCATTAGGAAGGAGATGCATATGATTAGCAATAAGGTGCAATCTTATGATCTCTTCATTTATAATATCAAACAATACACCCACTTACTCTGGGTGGCCTGTAAGGGACAGTATATTGCAGTACACAGTCAGGATCTCACTTTACTTTCTCTTCCAATAACTCCAGCTCAGATTTTATTTTATTTTGAAAAAATGATTTGTAGATGGTGTGTCAGTGTGGAACCGATACATAAAATAGTCTGAATATTTCGTACAAATTTACTATATTTGGATGCTGCTCAGTTCCTGAAGATTCTAAACAATCTTAAACAGGAACAAAAACAATACGGGAATGGTAATTGGATTAGATGGCTCCATTGTTTATAATCTGATGCTCTCTCTTAGCTTTTTTATAATATTTTTTTTTTAAATTGTATTTTTAGAATGTTTTTGAAATTGTTTTTATAGTTGTTTGTGCAACACCTAGAATCATGCTGCATGAGAAGAGCAACCATATAAATATGATCAAATCATCAGTAAAAACATCCCCAAAGACCTAAAAATGTGCAAAAATAAAAAGTTAAGAAAATATAAAATTACGAAATACAAAAGTCAAGTACCCATGGAACCCCCCCCCCCCCATCTTCAATCATAACATAATTCTGCAAGATGGAACAGATGGGTCTTCACAGCTCTCCTAAAGCCAAAGAGGGATAAATATTCTATACATATTTAAAGCTTTCAAGTATAACTGAGCCTTCCTTTCTTTGTGAGCAGTGGAGCCAGAAGTTTTGTACACTTTAGGATTAAGAAATATAGCTGCCCACTAGGTCTGTGGAACTCCATGGGGAAAAGTATGAGACTTTCAGATTTACCTTCTTACTGATGGGTGACTTGCAGAAACTTTGCTATTCTTGTTACACAAGAGTGAAGTACCGTAGTTTTCAGCCAACTCTGTAAAAAAAAAAGTGGTTTATAAACTATTGGTAACTATCTGATGTGTGTGTGTGTGTGTGTGTGTGTAATTTGAGCATATGAGATAATGTAACAATTTCTTTTGAGGCTTAGGGATCCTCTTTTATGAGAATCAGTTATGGGAATGCTTCAGTCTGATATAAACTACCTTTTAATTTTCCCCACAGCATCCCTGATAAATTCTAAGGATCTCATTTTTACAGGAATGTGTTTGTCTTTGTGGCTTTCAGTGTTGATTGAAACTGGCTACATAACTGTATTCTAAATCTTTGCCAGTTATGATTTTTAGCCAAGTGATTTGTAAATGTAACCAAATGTGGTTTATATAATAAACTGTGTTTTAAGCAAATGCTGACTTAATGAGATTGGTGAAGGCATCATAAATTAGGGGTAGCGTGGGTTACTGAAATATAGTCTTAGCCTTGTTATTAGCCTTGTTAATATCTTGTTATTAGACACCAAGACATGAACTGAAGATTATGCAATGTCTTTCCTAAAATCAAACATATTTAGTCTGGTCAATGCTGGGACAGGAGACTTCCTAGAAACTCTATATACACATACATGTAACAAATAAATGAAAAGAACCATCTTTTTTCTTCCTATGCCTTTTCTTTATTTTCTTGAGCAAATTCCAGTTAGTGAAGGAATTCTGTAGGGGGAAAGGTACATATTGGATAGTGATTGAGTTACGAGATCACTTTCAGAATGTCCAGGGATATATATTTTACAATATATTTTGGTCTGAAGTTGAATTGATGTTCATAACTAGTGAATAAGAATTTTGTTGAAGGCTGTACAAAAATATGCTCTGATGTAATGCTTTCCTTGGTAATTTAGGATCAGTCTGGAGAGATGAAAATTATAGTGCAAAGTATCTGTAAAACTCTTTAAAAGCTTCAAGGAAAGAGTGTGGTGAAATACAAAAAACGCTAATGTGGTGAAGGACCTCATTAACCTTTGCAAAGTCTTTCTTTCTATATTTTAAATCCAAAAAAACAGGCCTCTGTCAATATCAATCTTGCCTAAATAGCCATTTGTTTCTCTGACAGTTCTTCCTAGTAAGGTACAAAAGAGGATACTGAAGTCCTGACTCATGTACCTTGTGTGGTGATATAAATCAAGTGCTGTTTAAATGAATGGATCACTGCTCTGAAACACTTAAGTAGTGGCTAATTGGTCTCATAAGCAGCTTCCCCAAAGAACACTTCTATGGTTGCATTGTGGAGTTGTAGGTCTTGGCTTGGAATTTAGTTTCTTTCCCTCTACTCTGCTCTTTTTTGTCACAAAAAATAATACTAAAATTAAATTAATATGCACACCAGAGCTTTTCACATTTTCTTTTGGTAAATTGTTTTTTATTTGTTCTAGTTTCTTCCCTGAGAAATAGATTTGAGATCTGGTAACACAGACAAGGATGCTTATTAGGACAATATTTAATTCTTATTATTTCATTACTATATTTAAGTTTACAATATGGAAACCTAATTATAACCTGACTTCCAGTGTTGAAATAACAATAGTTACATACAACTTTTAAAAAATAAAGTAAAATAAACCAAGCTTCCTTCCTTCCTCCTTCCCTCCCTCCCTCTCTCCCTCCCTCCCTCCCTACCTGTAGCCTTAGTATTGCTGATGTTTCTTCTTTTTCTCCTTGATTATACAGGCTGCTGTGGTTGTAGTATTTAACTTTGCTATGGTTCTGTTAATTTTTCCTGCTATTTTGAGTATGGACCTATACCGCCGGGAAGATCGGAGACTGGATATATTCTGCTGTTTTACAAGGTGAGATGGAAATAATATTACAAAGATTGCATCATTTTAAATGTCAAATCAAATCAAATTGTATTCATCACATGCACAGTCATACATGATACGAAATGCAGTGAAATGCATATTTTACCACTGACTACTTTAGCTAGAGGTACTTATTCTAATAGTTCTATGATAGAATTTAAGCTCACTTTGAAATTTCTTGTCTATGGAGATTTGCAGTCATCCAGGTCATGATTGTCCCATTTGGGACTTCAAATTTCTTATATTCCAATTGAATGGAAAGCCAGAGCTATAATGTCTGTAGCAGCAAATTGCACCCCGGTTGAGCATTATTACACCCCTGGTTGCCATGAACTGCTCTATGGTTAGAAGAGATTGATTGACCAGTTTCTTATGATTGTATCAATATCATGAGGGAAAATCTAATAGCAGCCACAAAATACACTTCACACATCACTAAACTATAATGTGTTTTGACTTTGAGAGGGTCTAGTATGTTTTCTTTATTCTGCTGGTGAACTGGCATAATTGAATACTAACCAATATACCAATAACTAATCGTTTTGTGTGGCTTCAAAACAGAACAGTGGTAGTTTTGCTAATTCGGTAATATTTTCAGAAACACAGAGGGTGTTAAGGAATGTAACTGGATTGTGTTTCTTGCACATTGGAAAACTCCCATGTCAAGACTAAAAAGGGGATTTGGAAAATGGATTTTCTTTTTCTCTTCTTTCCTTTTTCAAGTATTACGGTAGTTCTTTTAGTCTCGCCACAGTTATTCAGGACGGGAGGTTTGAGAGTTAGATTTAGGTAGTAGCTAGCTTGGGGACTTCTTATCTTTTCAAATTCTTCTCATGAGAAGCAAGGACACTTGTACCTGAGGGACAGGCTGTGAAGAATGAACTTTGGTTGCTACGCAAGTTGGATTGGAGCAGAGGGTAGCATATTATGTTTAGGGGAAGAAACTTTCACTTTACTTTGGGTAAAGATTTAGATTTGGGTTTTCTCCAAACGTACCAATACAATGTCTTCAATAAAATCTCATTCTAAGGACTTTTGCTTCTTTGGAGTTTTGATTACATTGGGGATACTGTGTGGAACCCTGACATTCCATATATATAGGTGTACTTTGTATACAAACATTTTATTCAGTGTTAACAAATAATATGTCATTGAACAATTCTGGTCACAACCACAGTGCATATATCTACTTTTCCTATTTTTCTTTCAGCCCCTGTGTCAGCAGAGTCATTCAAATTGAACCTCAAACATATGCAGAGGCCGGTGATAACTTACGCTACAGCCCTCCACCGCCCTACAGCAGCCCCAGTTTTGCCCACGAAACTCAAATCACAATGCAGTCTACAGTCCAGCTGCGCACTGAATATGACCCACACACTCAGGTTTATTACACCACAGCAGAACCTCGGTCAGAAATATCGGTACAACCAGTCACCATGCCACAAGATAACCTCAGCTGCCAGAGCCCAGAAAGCACCAGTTCAACCAGGGATCTTCTTTCTCAGTTCTCCAAAACTACACTGCATTGTCTTGAACCTCCCTGTACTAAATGGACACTCTCCTCTTTTGCTGAAAAGCAGTATGCGCCACTCCTGCTAAAACCAAAAGCAAAGGTAATGTCAGTTGGTTGGTTACTCTGTCTTTTGGGGTCACAGTTAAAGTATATTGGCCGTCCTTGAAAATCTAGAGATAACTTTTAAGTATCTCTGCTGGATTCTGCCTCCATTTACAGATCCTTTAGTTTAAAAAAATGACACTGGATTAGCTCTGAAAATAACTCTTAAATAAGCTTACCTCCTCCTTCTTCAGACACAGGTAGTCCTTGACTTATGACCACAATTGAGCTCAAAATTCCTATTGCTAAATAAGTTAATTGAGTTTTGCTCCATTTTATGACCATTCTTGCCACAGTTTATTTATTTATAAAATTTATAATGCCATCTACTAACACATGGCGGCTTACAGGGGTATAAAAACAGTGTATAAAACAAATAAAAAGAATAAAAAGAAAAATAATAAAATAATAACACCCCCAACCCAGCAAGAACATACATTCATACTAGCCATTTAATGGGCCCCATCCCACTCTGAGTTCCCCAAACCCTCTGACAGAACCATGACTTTAGGCCTTTCCAAAAGAGTGTTAGAATGAGGGCCAGTTTAATCTCTGGGGTGATGATGAGAGAGAGGGGGGGGGAGCCATCATAGAGAAGGCCTTTCTTCTGGGTCCCACCAGATGTATCTCGTTAGGGGTCAGGACCCACAATATTCCTTGCCTCCCCACTCTAGTGGGTTGGATAAATGTGACCGGCAAGAGATGGTCTGTCAGATAATCTGTTATTAAGTGAATCACCACAGTTCTCAAGTTAGTAACATGGTTGTTAAGTTAATCTGGCTTCCCCATTGATTTTGCTTGTGAGAAGATCACAAAAAGTGATCACATAACCCGGGACACCAAATGTCATAAATATGAGTCAATTGCCAAGCGGGCAAATTTTGATTGTGTGACCATGGGGATGCTGCAACTGTCATAAGTGTGAAAAATGGTCATAAGACACTTTTTTCAGTGCTGTTGTAATGTCAAACGATCAGTAAAAGAAGTGTTGTAAGTCAAGGAGTACCTGTATGTGTAGAGATCAGACACATGGCTTGATCATTTGTGGTTCTAGATCCTTAGGATGTTTGTCCTTCCTAGGAAGTTGTTCCTCAAGCTTTTGCATTATTTCAATTTTTCCTGTCCAAACATTCGGCTAAACCATTAAGATTCCTGGCTCTGACTTGAAAATGAGCAACTATAGGGCGCATGAGCATCGGAAGACAAGGAATCAAAGTCAAAGTGGAGACCATGTTCATCTTATGGAAACCTTGTCCCCTTTTTATACATGTTGTACACACAATGCATGCAAAGGAAGCAGGGTTTTGATTGTGCAGTTGGGACCGTCCTTCTGATGTCTCTGATACTGTATCGATAGGGATTTGGGCATGTAAATTCTACAATGAAGCAGTCGTCCCAGATGTTGTTCAACCTTAGCTCAATTTGAATACTCTTACAAAGAACATGGCCACCATTAGGCTATTAAAAGTACACAGAGACTATTAATTAGGTCAACACATGTGGATGTCACCAGGCTGGGAGGGTTATGCTAAACATTGGCGGAATCAATGCATCACATTGAACCCTTGTCCTATCTGTGGTTTGTTAAATAACCCATTATTGCTGGATTCCCATATTGTGCTGATGCATGATTTATAATCTACCACAGCTAACTGTATACAACATGGTAAACCAAAACTCAGCAAACTACAGTATGCTTGGTAAAATTTTGTCAGCTCAGTCAATGAATATATTGGCTTTGCTGAAAATAGTTTATGAAACCTGAGAAACCACATAGTCCTTATAGAAGTCATAGGTTATAAAGTTAAATGGTTCCATATGTATCCTTTTGTAGCTTTTGTAGCCCATGATTTTCTTAATGTTACAATCCATTTACTTATGCATGCTTTTTTTCTGTGGTTTTTTTTTTTTCTTTTCAGATTATGGTCATTTTTCTTTTTCTGGGCTTACTTGGCCTCAGTCTTTATGGAACAACTCGTGTGAGAGATGGATTGGATCTCACAGACATTGTGCCACGGGAGACTCGAGAGTATGAGTTCATTGCAGCCCAGTTCAAATACTTCTCATTCTACCATATGTATATTGTTACCCAGAAAGCGGATTATCCCAACATCCAACATTTACTTTATGAACTTCACAGAAGCTTCACCAATGTGACCTACGTTTTATTGGAAGAAAACAAGCAACTTCCTAAAATGTGGTTGCATTATTTTAGAGACTGGCTGCAAGGTAAAACCAAACACCAATAAAATACATCTTTCTTGCAACTGTACTTCTTGCCTTTGAATGCATGTATCAGTGATTGATGCTTGTGGAATCTTTCTGAAAGTCAAGAATTTATACAAATTATACAAATAGTCCTTTTACAATTTATTTGCAAACAAGTCCTTACATTTATGACCTTTGAGATCTGTAAAGCAAAGGAAAGCTGAAGTAAGATCATATGCAAAATTGTGGTTTCACTTACTGACCACTTTGCTTAATAATTGAGTTGCAGGTCCCAGTTGTGATCATTAAATAAGGACTACCCATATCCTTTTGAGACTCGTAATTTCAAATGCAGATTAATCTGTTGTTTCTTTCCTTAGTTACTTTTATATATTCTCCCTGCCTAACAGTTCAGGGAATGTCAGATGGATATGTAAATGCTAATCAGATAAATTCATATTATGCATTTGATTTTTTTAAATGTATATGTATGTGTGTTGTGTATATATGGATTTTTTATTTTTAATGCTTTTCTGACTTTATCTTATTCCAATCATTCTCGTAAAACAGTATTTTTATCAGGGGCTTTGCAGCTTTGTAAATTAATTTCAAATAACTAGAGTCAATAGCTATTGTTCTCTCTTTCTCTAGACAAGTTGTATGTGTTTGGTTTGGTAGGTGTGCATCCTCTCAGTGTGTTTATTTTGAATGTCAAAGAGGAAGTCTTATTATAAATTTCTGCATGTGGAAAAACTCTAAAGCAGGAACTTATAGTTTTCAACTCTCAAAATTCCCCAGCCAGCTTGACTTTTGGGAGTTGTGGACTTCTGGGAGTTGAAGTCCACAAGTCTTAAAGTTGCCAAGATTGGACACCCCTTCTCTGTAGAAAACAGAGAAAGGGTTTGCAAACAAGAATGCAAACCCATGGTTGTGTCATTCAATCCCTGTTCTTTTTTCCAAAGTTCTTCCTTCTTTATAGCTACGGCTAACCTGTCAGCTCTGTGAGGATGGTTTTGATTACAGCCTCCCAGTGCAGCTGTGAGGTGGGTTGGTGGATCCCTCCCACCCTTCCCTACTCCTGCTTTAGACTTGCGGTTGGTTCATCTGTTCTCACACAGCCTCCTTGTGCTGGGCTGTGGCTTCCTATTCTAAATCTGATCCAAATTTGCTCTGTGAGGTATTATTTTCCCCCAGCCTCTCCCTTGGAAGGGGTGGCAAAGAGGAAAAGAACAGTTGAGAGTGAATAGGTGTTGGCTGTGATCTTTACACGTGCTGGCAGCAGATCCCACAACTTGTATTAGCTCCACAAGTTGAACAGATGGAACAAATTGACAAAATCATGTTCACTCATGCTGTGCTCAAGCAGGAGCTGGGTTGCTGTTTGAAGTTTGAACGGTGCGGTGTGAGTTTCTTTTTCCTCCAGCTTCACGGTGGAATTTCTGGTCATGTTGTTGTATAACCTATGGCTTCAGCACCTAGTGGTAGCCGAAACAACTAAAGTCCTATGTGTCTCCTTCCCCATTGTGTAACTCCTTTTAGGGTTGTGAGTGGATAAAACTTTTTTTTTTCTTCAGAAAATGGTCCCATTTCTGACTTTGTTATTACAGGTTTTTGGCTCAGTTCTTGGATTGTATTTGAAGCAATTAATTTCCCCTCCAACTGTTTGTTTGCAAACTACTTGCTGCTTATTTCTTCCATTGTAGATTTCAAGTCAGATTCTTTACTGTGTGTGCATTCTCATTTCTCATTAGCACACCTTGCTCATCTGAGTTCTGTCACAGAACATGGAGGCATTTTTTAAGTTTAGAAAAAAATGTTTTACCAAACTTGTATTGGTTGCATACATTCTCTTCCTCTATGTATTAAGTATTAAGACTGGGCAGTCCTTCATATCTGATCTTCAAGAAATGCTTTGGAGCAGATAGATACATGAACATAACACCTATTACAACACATTAAAGCATCTGGCTGTTTTAGGGGCTGCTGCGTTTTTGCATTCCCATATGCTCTGAAGTGCCTTTTAGAGATCAAATTTGAAACGCTGCATAGCTGAAGTAAGCATGAGTGCCAGAGCAAATCTTGCACGCATGAAGTGCCTGTAAAGCTTGTTTTGCTATATACAAGCCATGTGTTCAGCCGCGCGCACACACAGTAGTGTTATGATGTCAATGTTTTCACGTGTGGAGAAGTTTAGCTAAGTGGGTGTGGGAGAATTGGGCTAGTTTTGAGACAGCAGGAGGTCTGTCTGGAACTTTGGCCTGGCAGCCTTCCACAGACAAGTTGGAAGATGGGGAAAGCAAGCTATGCAAGGCCTGCACTTCTGGGAGGCCAGTGTTTCAAGTTTAGGGCTCTTTCCCAAACATCTGCTTGGGAGGCAGGTGACAGTTCTCCAGCCAGACTCTTCTTATTTCTGGGCTATGGGGAGAGGCTGGAAGAGACAGAATAAGAGTCAAAAAGAACACTAGGAAAGTAATGGCAACATCTCACAAGCCTTGTCAGCAGTTACTCAAGAGCTGAAAACCTTGGAGTCCTGAAACCCCTTCTTTATTAGTTGAAAACAAAAGTCTTGTTAGTCTCCTGTCTCTCTTCCATTATGAGCTGGGCAGATGAGGATTTATTAACTGGTGGGAGTGTTGCCTTCCAACAGGTCTTCAGGAAGCTTTTGACAAAGACTGGAAATCTGGGAAGATTACCCTTCAGAGTTACAAAAATGGATCTGAAGATGCTGTTTTGGCTTACAAACTTCTAGTTCAGACTATTTCAAACATCCGAGATAAATCCCTTAACGCGAGCCAGGTATGTTCAGAAATACAATGGTATGTCTGTGGTTACAAACGGGACGATGCAAATGTTTCTTCATTCATTAACTTATTTACTGTTAAAACTTTAATGATTTAACACACTTAAAGCAAAAGAAGTAATGAGTTGAACAATGCTAGAAATAAGCTTAGGATAAATTGGTTGTTTTAACCAATGTCGATAGGCCTGTGCTCACAGCTAGCAATTGCTAGAATGAGTTCCAATTTATGTCCATTGACTCTACTGAGCTGAAAATGTGCTCAGAATTGTTGAAAACATCCGGCTGATGACTGGTATGCTTGGTTCTTGACCTTTGGGATTGGTTGAATTCAGCTGCAGGCTCTGGGCAGCCTCCCAGAAACCACAGTGGAGCAATAAATACTATTGTCCCTCATAGATGTTATGTTCTATTGGCAATGAACCACATTGTCTTCTCCCTCGTTTTCTTCCTTTCACCATATAAAACCGTATTCCTATCCTTCGCCTAATGCGGCTACCTTAAACGGACTGGTTTGGTGAGGGGTTAATAGCAGTTGTGCTATTTGTTATTGCCTTCCTGAAGGAAAGCAAATTTGAAATGTCTGAAAAAAAGCACACAGGAAACGTCTCACCCTGAATAACGACTGCACAGGTTTTGGATATATTTTTCTAGAAAGTAAGATTATATAGCTGTGGAGCTCTAGATACTTCTGGTTATCAGCATCAGCATGGCTCCTATCCTGTTCATCACTCAATAGGAATCAGAATATAATTCTAATATTTCTGTACATTTTTTAGTTGTCTTAGGTGCTGTGGTAGCCTTTTCTGAGGCCTTCACTAGGCCAAGAGCCATAGCTACAATGTTATGGTGGCTTTGCTCCTAACTGTTGGGGAAAATCCAAAGAATGTTTCTATGCCTTAAAGATTCAAGAGTTTTGCACGGTGTGATTTAAATTCATGTGATTTTAATAATTTTCATGAAGACATTGGGTATTATTGTCTAACGGTCTTTGATTATGAGTACACTGAGGATACAAATCTTTCTTCTTTACAGCAGAATCATGTACTGTGAAAGTTCTGAATAGATATTTGGAAACAGTGGGTGGTCTTGTGGCTGGCTGGGGACTTCTGGGAATTGAAGTCCACAAGGCTTTAAAGTTGCCAAGGCTGGACACCCGTTTTTTTAAAAAAGCCAAAAGGTGTACTTCTTTTGTTGATGATGAGTCACATTCTCCAAGAAGCAGAGCACAGCTGCTGTAGGAAGATTTATTGTGAGACTCAGGATAGTTGCCATAGCCAGAACCGCTTATTGGCAGTTTAGGCTGATTTACTGGCTAGAAGAATTTATTAAAAGGAGTAACTTCTAAGGTAGATTACTGGGATTGATTTTATACTTGTTTTCCTTTACAAATTCCAATTAGTTCAGAATGTAGCTGGCCAATAATTGGAATGAATCCATGGATAAATTTTATATCAAACCCAAAAGTTTCCCTCTGCTTTTTTGGGCAGGACCCAAAGGTGCTTTTTCAAGAGGCAACTGGACTTTGTTTTTCTTTTTCTTTTCTGGGCAGGATTGTAATTTTCAACCTTGAAAGGCTGAGCTCAGATTATCCAAGGTATATCTTTCTCTTGTCAGTCTTCCTATCATAATAGGTTATTTCTCATTGTCCCTTTCTCCTCTGAGTTCCCAGCAGACAGTGGAAAACAGAATTCTGTCAGTAAAGGACACTATTGTTTACTGCATAGGATAAAGTTCAATCTTTCCTTCCATGTTAGATGGTGATGATTGGCATTTGATCTTTTAAGAAAGGGCAGTCTTTTAAGAAAGTGTGACAGCCTTCCTCAAGAAATCCAGCAGAAGGAGGCAGAAAGGGGAGATAAAATGAAATTAAAGAATTCCAAATGGCGCTTAAAATTTAAAACACCAACTGCACAGTGTAACAAATAGGGTAGGCCTGTGGTTCACGATATAATTTCCTCTGCCTGAGAGAGATAAAATTGTGTAATGGGAACCTGAGGGCCCATGAATTTTATTCTGCAAGTCTAGAAACAATTTGAAGACATACAGTTGTTAAATATCCTGTGGATTAATTGATTCCAGATTCCAGTTTTTTTTTAAAAAAAGATCGTTGCCATTGTTCTTTCAAATAATTAGAAAACCTTTCAAATGAAAGTTGTGGCAAACCAAAAAACTTGCTGTTTTTCCTTTCCAGCATCTTCTGAGTATCACCATTTTGGTAGTTTGACAAAGTAGATTTTGGTCTAGAATTTTAAGACTATCTTATTCAAAGCCATCCAATTCATTTGCCTATTTGTCCCCCATGAAGAGAATATTCAGGATATATTCATCTGGTTTTTGATGCTGGGTATCTCCTAAATAAGTAGGTCATAGGAGACAAGCGTTAGCAAAATTTATACAGATGTTGTTTTAACAACAGAGGTTAACTGCACACAGACGTCTACAGGACTCTTGCCAGATTCCCCCTCCCCGGGCTGCCTTTTCTCAAAAACCACCTTTAAATATGTTTCTCGGCAGTTTGGTCATTTGCCCCTCTTGGCTGCAGACTGTGTATGAGAATTTAGGCTTAATTGGCTCAGTATTCATCTGGAACCTTCTTTTGATTTAATGTTTCTGACGAATTGCACGCAAAGCGTTTTACACCATTCCAAGCAGTTTTAAAAATCTGGATACAAAAATATCTCCCATGCTGGGAATAATATGCTTGTGGTCTCTCTATAAAAATATGTTTCTCACAAACATATGTTCTGTGTACTCTCATCTGCTGTATGCCTCAGCCTTTTTGTGTTAAAGTTTTGAGCAAGAATGGTTCTGAAAGACTTTGCATTTTTCAGTTGGCTAAACAGCGCTTGGTGGATGCAGATGGAATCATTAACCCAAAGGCATTCTACATGTACCTAACAGCCTGGGTTAGCAACGATCCTGTGGCCTACGCTGCCTCTCAAGCCAACATCCGGCCTCACCGTCCAGAATGGGTCCATGATAAAGCAGACTATATGCCAGTAACTAGTAAGGAACCTTTTATTATAATATCTTGCTATTTATTCAAATGTCTCTGCTTTTGCTTCCAGGCTTAGCAGCTTTTAAGTCCACTGACACTTTCCAGGACTCTTGACTATAAACAGAATAATATATATTGCTTTATTCTGTAACAACTCAGGAGATAGATGTGATTGTGTAATGTAGTAGAAGAATGCTCTCACCTTGGTAGCATTTTGAAGGGGGGAAAAAGAATTCTTTAATAATTTATATCAAAGTTTAAACCTTGCATTCAGCATTTAATTTCAGTACGGCATGCTCATTTTTATAAGTAAGGAAACCTTTTAGTCCCATGCAGAGTTTTTGTCATTGGGAATTATTGCACGTTTGTTTGGAATCTTATCAGCAAGAAAAGAATTTCTGGAAAACTAGGTCATTCTCTAACACCTGCCTTGTGTCTATGAACTGTAAGGATGGGGAGAATACATGTAAAAGAAGTATATCCATTTTCCTTGCATTTCTCAGTAGCAATACCAATTTAATGTTGCTTTGACACTTGATTTATAGGTTAAGCTGCTGGCTAGTTATTGGGTGGCAGGCGTGAAGGAAGAAGAGGAGTGGTATTTACAGCAATACAACTGGATAACAAGGAAATTGTCCTTCCTTCTATCTCAATCCTAAAGCTCTTGGGCACCCAGCCAAATCTTGTCTTAATGAAAATTTATAGTTGAGATTATAATAGGGCAAATCATGTTTAGCAAGTCAAGGGAATGACCCTGCAGAGTCAAGAACACACAGCTAGTGTGCTCGAAATCTAGTTATAAAAAGCTTCCTTTAGTGGGGGAAAGAATGGGTTGTATGGTGGACTTAGCACTGCTTTCAAAAAGAGCATGAAAAATGTAGATATGCCATGTCATTAAAGGATAAAAATTATGTATTTCCTGAAGTAACCACTTGAAGTATTTAATCTTTCTTTGACTGACTGGAACATGTTCTCAAGCTTATTTTCAATAGCCAGAGAAAATGTGACAAATGTACTGGCTAACTTTAGCATTCAAAATATTTAACTGATTACAAATCCTGGCCCTACTCACTGCTTCATTGTAAATTGTTGGGATTATAGTGCTGTCAGCAACACAAGGATTTCAGACGTATTACCCTTATATCAGAGTAATATAAAGGTACTTGAAATTTTTTAATCCCCCTCAGTCCAAATATTAAACATAATTTAATCTCCAAGTATTTGTGTGGTTGTCACTCAGGACTTAATATTTGCTGATAGCAAATTGTGAAACAAAACAGATTAAATTGAATGGATATTTTAAAATCCTTTCCATCCTAGTGGTTTGGCTTCCTATCTAAAATACTTTAAATGGAAGTATTGGATGCCTTGACAGTTTGTAAACAATGTAGGTACTTTTATAATATGATAACTTGTTCCAGGTTAATAGGAAATGTTTAGAAGTGGAGAGTTACCATATTTTTTGATGTATAAGACACACTTTTCCGCACCCTAAAAGTGGGTGAAAATTGTGATGCGTCTTATACACCGAACACAGTCATTTTGGGCCTCCCGAGCCTCCCCCGTGTGTCCTGTTTTCACCAAAATGGGCGCGTTTTGGGCCTCCAAACACCCCCCCCATCACATCTTGTATTCCCTCTCCCCAACCCCCCGAAGCATTTTGCAGGCTTCCAGAACCCCCCTGGCATGATCCGTTTTTCTTTTTGCCAAAAAAGAGCTGTTTTTTTGTTTGTGTATTTGTTTTTGCTGAAATGGGTTGTGCGGTGGGTTCTGGATGCCTGCAAAATGCTTCTGGAGGTTGGGGAGAGGCAATACAAGACGCATGGGGGGGGTGTTGGGAGGCCAAAAACGGGCCCGGTTTTTGGGGTGAAAACAGATGGCATGAAAGGTTCTAGAGAAAGGTTCTAGAGACCTTCTGGGGGCAAGGGAGGGGGAAAACAAGACATACAAAGGCCAAAAACTTTTTTTCCTTGTTTTCCTCTTCTAAATCTAGTTGTGTCTTATACTCCGGTGCATCTTATACACCGAAAAATATGGTAATTAGTTTAAAACAATGACAGAGAATCTTGTAGAGTCATAATACAAAATTAATCCACAGAAAATATATCAGTTTATTTTTGCTTTTACAGTGGAAAAATTTAGCAACTTCTCTGAAATTCCTTATAATGTGCAGTAATATTACAAAAACCTACTGTATGATAAAAGTCAACTTTGAAGGATTTTTTTTCTGTTTTGGGACAACAAAGACTCTAGCCCAAAAAGATTAGTAGTTTTAGAATACCGCTGCTATTTTTCTCTTTAGAGTGTTCTTTTTGGGATTTCTTTGTAGCATTCAAATATACACTGCACAGAATCCAATAGAAGTATGCATCAATGAAATCTGATATACCCTATACCCTTTTATTATTCAAAGAACTGTCTGTGTGGCATTTCATGGTGTATCCAAAGTCATATTTAAATTTAAATTCTATGCTAACACAGGACATCTAAACAATCACACTCTCTTTTTCTTCTATATTCATGATTCTCTCTATGTATATGTATAGAATAATATTTATATTGTCTTTTTTCCTCCTTTCTTTAGTCCCAGAAGCTGAGCCTATTGAATACGCTCAATTTCCTTTCTACCTCAATGGACTGCGCGATACCTCTGATTTTGTGGAAGCTATAGAGAAAGTGAGAGCAATCTGCAATAATTACACTAGCCTTGGGATTCCCAGTTATCCAAACGGGTATCCGTTTCTCTTTTGGGAACAATATATAAGCCTTCGTCATTGGCTCCTCTTATCCATTAGCGTGGTTCTGGCTTGCACATTTCTGGTGTGTGCCCTCATTCTTTTGAACCCCTGGACAGCTGGGATCATTGTAAGTCTTTGTTGAAGTCAAATTCCTTTTAGCATAGCTCTTGCTACACTCAGGAAGGTTTTGTTTATGTCTGAGCTACTAGTGGAGTGTGTATATTGCATCATTCATGATATATTTATTCTACTTCTTGAGGGGGCAGGTTTTCTTGGTAAATGTATATGCTGTAATAACCTTAATATTTTGACCCAGTATTAAATGGAAGTTTTAAAAATAAAGATGGCTAAAACATTTGGCTTCATCTAAACACCCTAGGGGGGAAAAAGTCAAAATTATAACATGTTTTTTAATAAGTGTGTACAGTGTGTATTTATTATTGGCAATTTTGGCTTAGGGAATCATCTTCTTGTTTGAAACATTTTAATTCAAATCTATACAGCTTTTGTTGTTACTTCTCAAGTTGTCAGGGATCCCAGACGAGAAAGGCAAGATAACCCCAAAGCATGGCTGTCCTTAAACTGCACAGACTCTCTGAGCATCTGAGCACTAATTGACCTCTAGTGCTGGCATAACTCATTATTTATAAAATTTATAGGCCGCTCATTTTACCTCTTGAGGAGTCTGGTTGTCAATAACAGTGTTCAACTCCAATGGGAGAGAAGAATGTGGCATAGTGCTGCAGAGTGTAAAATAAATAAATAAAATGGTGAATATAAATTGTATAGACAGACTATTTTTTTATATATTCTGCGAAGCACCAGACGTCTTTCAGTACACTGGTATTCTTTTCAAGCCGACTGTTTGATGTTATTCTGCCTAAACTTTATGAACTTCTCTGCAACTTACAAAATGGTAGAGATAAAAAATGATTACTGGGTTTCAGCCTGTAGATTTGTATAACAGGTATGTAAAAAGGTAAATGTTTAGTCTAGAAGAGCTGTCTAAAGACTTGGCTGTGTATGTTATCAGTCATGAGTCATTAGCTTATAAAATAATTTATTGTGATTCCTACCTACAGAAGTGGGTTTGGGTTACAGAAAGGAATTCTACCTTTTGTACATAATTTTTAGACCTCCTCCTCCTCCTATACTTACCTAAGTCGAAATCCTGTATCTTTTTATATATCTATCTCTGTACTAGGACTGAATTAAGTAGAAGGTAAAACATTGCAAAAGAGCAGAAGGCTAACAAAGTTTTAGATTGCTGTGCCAAATTATAAACTTACCTTTAGAGGAAATTACTATATGACATTTCTAAGGATACAGACACTTAACACAATAACTTAAGTTTTTTTGTTTTTTTTAAATAAGCAAGTTGCGCTTTTCATCTATGCTTTTGTTTCTGCAACGTGATAAATCATTAACCACCATCCGAAATTTTTTAGGTGGTTGTACTGGCTCTTATGACAGTGGAACTCTTTGGCATGATGGGTCTAATTGGAATAAAACTAAGTGCAGTTCCTGTCGTCATCCTGATTGCATCTGTTGGAATTGGAGTGGAATTCACAGTTCATATCGCTTTGGTAGGTGGCAATGTTCCTTCTAATTTCTGACATGCCATATGTGTGGGGAAAAATTGCTTTCTGCAGTTTTTCCAAAAGCAAGTACAAATTTGTATGCCACAATATGACCATATATATAAATAAATTGCAAATACTCTGCATCCAAAAGCAAAATGTTAAAATATTTACATATGTCTTAGTTAATTCATATAAACCAGAATATATTTAAACATGCATGTAACATAACAGAATGTCACATGCATGTTTAAATATTATGCATTTTCCTTGTTTTTTTTAGAAGTTATTAAGAGGTGAGATATAGT
>JAEANM010001946.1:0-25945 GCA_017656035.1 Myanophis thanlyinensis
TTGGTTACTTCACACACTTGTATATAGTATAAATAGAGGCTTATTATGACTGTTTCTTGTTCTTGTTCTGACTGATCATGCAAATAAAAAGAGCTGATTTCATTAGAGCAACTGTGCGTTTGCCGTAATTTCTCGAAATAAAACAGTGATCCTAGCCTATTATGCAGTCTACATTCCTTGTATCAGCTTGAAGTAGACCTGTTATCTCTTGCTGAGTTACGGGATAAACTCATATGTAAGGTATTTTAAATGATAAACTGTTAAATGATAAGCATATGTTAAACTCATATGTAAGGCATTTTAAATGATAAGCAATTAAACATGGTGTTTAATTGTCATGGGACAGGCTAATTTTTCTTCTTTGTTAAGCACAAAAGTGGAAAGATCATAAAAAGGAAAGCACATTACATTTGGTAAGAGGGAATGGGGAGGAAAGCAGCATTATTAAGTAAGCAGCATTATATTGTCCAGGGACAGGATATTGGTCAATGACTTAACAAACACTTTGCATGGTGTGTAAAATACTTCACAATATAATAAATATAATATTAATACACAATATAATAATAATATAAAAACATCAGCAAGTATAACTCTATTTTTTTAAAAAAGGTGGTGAAAATAACAAGTAGCGCGGACCTCTCAAAAATATGAATACTGATTATTTAAAGTTTGAATTTAATGCAAAAACGTAACTGTCATTTTAGAAGTCTCTTATAGCATCTACCATTAAGTAACTAATTGCTCTGCTCCCCCAAGGCTGGCATATTCTAACAAGCTGAATTTTTGAAGATACCTTCAAAGGCAATCCAAATGAAAAACCCACATGAAAAAGGTCAATACATAAACTTCATTTGAAATGAGTGGTGGAATCTTCCCCTTTCTGTTACTTTAGATTGATAACTTAGTGAGAAGATACTGTGCCTCCCAGGCCTTGGCCCCCTTCACTGTTGTGCCTTAATTTTTGGAGATAGGTGTCAATATAATGTCTATGGTACAACCCAACCAAATTAAGGATTTCAATGCTCCCTTTGAAGCAATGAAACTTAAATGTGCTTATCTTGTGCTCAATCATATATTATCTGAATGATATTCCACTCTTGCCTCAAAGCAATTTGCAAAAATTGTTCTCTTACTTTCCTTATATCATCATAGCCTGAGAATATCACTCAATTGAGTCATGGCCTTAGCTTATATCTACCCCTCTGGTGATTTGTTTCCTGGTTTGTATTATAAGGCTGTAAGCCGGTTTAGTGTAGTAGTTGAAGTACCAAGGTGCTGAAATTTCTAGTCCAGTTCTAGGCATGAAGTGAACTTTTGCCAGACTCGACTTTCAGTCCTAAGGAGGAGGTAGTGGCAAACCACTTCCACCAAGAAAACTGCAAGGACTTATCCAGGTCACCAATAGGAAGGTACCAGAAAGAGAGAAGGAAAGGGAGAGAGCAGATGGAAAGATGGAGGGAAGAGAAGAAGAGATGGAGAGAGGGTGAGAGCAATTGTGACTGTCAACTCCCATGCTTTGAAAGCACCTCTACCCTGAATACATTTCTGAGGCATCTTGACATACAGCAAAGTGCATCTAAGCCTCATAATCTATAATACTATTATTTATGTGTGTAGAAAAATTTAGTAGCAATATTTAGACAGCATCAGTGATAGAAACAGGAGACCCAGAGAAACCTGATAGCTCTCATCACTAAGTTGAAATACTATTCTGCTCTTATCTTTGACAATGGAAGGTTATTAAATGGCAGACTGAAACTTTCATCACATTTGCAGCTTTATCCATCTTCGCTCTTTAATTCCTCCCGTTTTCCTTATTTCCATCACTAATTCTGTCAGGCAAGTTGCCAAATTGAATTTAGTAAGATGCTACCCAGCCATCACAAGATTGAAAGCATCCCACTCTGTTCTTGGCCATTATGCCATACTTCTGGTTGCTGAATTTATTTACAGAGGGTAGCATTGCTATCCAAGTTCTGCAGCAACCTCTCTCAGCATTTTGACAGGAGAACCAAAACTTTCTGATACACGCCTATATGCGACCCTGAATTTGCATACATCTATTAATTAAAGCAAGTAAATTGTTATTTTTATCCTACAGTTATATGGAAAAGTCCATGCATACCACGAAGAAGGCCTTTCCATGTCCATCTAGCTCTTAAAAAATTAATATCTGTTGGCAGGTTTGATATCTGAGGTCAAGGAAGGTTCTCATTGTGGTGCAATTCCAGGTTTTCAAGAAAGGATATTTATTTTCCTTCTTTCTTTGTGGGTGGTTGCAGAGATCAGTTGACTTAGGCCAAGATATCAATGGTCAAGTAAGATGCTGGACTGAAATAATCATTAACGTCCAACTCTTGTTAATTGATAATTGGCAGTTGCCAAAGTCAACTGATCTCTGCAACCACCCATTTCCAGAGGTACGGTTGTGTTAGTATGCTGCAGCAAAAGCATTTGAAAAATGAACAAATTGTGTATTGTTTTAGCTACCAGAACTACCAGTAAATTCATGAGATGTATGAAATATCATCTCAGTTTGGATTTCTTGACTTTCAGGAACAAATCCTTCAAAAAAAGTTCCTGTTTGGTTATTATTTGGAATAAATGGATATGCTTTTTATGTACAAAATGAGAATTATATAATTGCACGCATATCCTAAATTCTTCTGATAATAGTTGCATTTTGGGGTTATGTTCACTGAGTTCATAGAAAATGCAGGTTCAAACATGTGCTATTTTGTCTCTGCAGAAGGACAGAGTGATCACATTCATAGAAACATAGAATATTAGAATAATATAGTTGGAAGGAACCTTAGAAATCTTCTAGTCCAACTCCCTGCTCAAGCAGGAGACCTTATACCATTTCAGACAAATGGTTGTCCAGTCTCTTCTTGAAAGCCTTCAGTGATGGAACACCCATAACTTCTGAAGGGAAGCTGTTTGATTGCTCCTTTGAATTTCTCCTTAGTTCTAGGTTGCTTCTCTCCTTGGTTAGTTTCTACCCATTGTTTTTTGTCCTGCCCCCAGGTGCTTTGGAAAATACCTTGACTCCCTCTTCTTTGTGGCAACCCCCGATTCTCTAATTGGTTAGTTTCCATCCATTATTTCTTGTCATTCCTTTGGTGCATTGGAAAATAGTTTGAAAGCACCAAAAGGCATTCCAAAAAATGTTATTAGGATGAGAGTATATTAGTGCATTCAATTTTATATTATTTAATTATAATGATTTATAATTGGTGTTATTATTCTCTAGTCAGATATTTACTAACTGATCAATTCTGTAACAATAAATAATATAATTTTGAAGTTTCTATGAGTGTACATGTAGGTCAGGGGTGGAATCTGACCAGTTTCGCTACTGGTTCAGTGCATGTGCAAGTGCCAAACACACTGCTTCACAGCTCTTTAAACCTTTTTTATAGGCACCAGTGGCAGCGGGGATCATCAAGAAGGCTCCATAGATGCTCCAAACAGCTGATTAAGGTAAGAAACAAAAAAAACGAAGCTCATATAAGGAAATATAAGGGCAGGGGCAGGTGGGCGGGGCCAATTTCAAATCGCCACTACCAGTTCAGACGATGTGGTGCAATCCACCTTAATTTCACCACTGCATGTAGTGATTTCAGGAGCAGCAAAAGGCCCAAAGTGACTACATTAAGCTAGAAAAAAGGTGCACTGCAATTAAAATGATAAATCCAACATGTTGTACACATGCACTTACCAAAACTCCAAATAAACTGAGTAAATAAAATTATTGCATCAAATATTTTACATTATAAATATTATTTCATTGTTCTATGAAACAGAAATTCAGTGGCATATGAAATGATAAATTACTTAACTGCTTTCTCCTCCTAGTTTTTTATTTCAGTTTCAGAGATGATTTATGGTTGGTTTCACAATCAGCCGGATATTTAGACTGGATTTGACATGAATGAAGGTTCATGCCCCAGGATAGTGTTTCAATCTCTATTACTGGGACCAGGGGCTTAATCTTCCAAGGTTTTGGACTCATGCTGGAGCCCATCCTTAGGTAACTTCTCTCTAGCAACGGGGTATCAAACTGGCAGCCCATGGGCCAGATGCATCATGCTCAGGCCACACCCACCCTGGCTCCACAAAGGCAAAAAATGTTGCAATACATCACATGACATGATTGAATTGATACCCACGCTTTAATGGAATGTGGAACAGGACTGATCATGGAACTGAACACAATAATGCAAAGATAAATGTGTTCATAGATTTCCAGGATTTCCTATCCTATGATGGCTGATTCCTATCTAAAATTAAACTGTGAGAAGATTTTAATGAACTCGTATTTCTTTGTGGTTTCTTAAACTTCAGATTTCAGTGTATGCCAGTAAACCATTGGCTTTAAATGCCCTGAGAACATTATAATCTGAGACTGCCACCAATTTATAATTTGATATGGTAGGCCAATGACATGGTTAAACCCATAATAATCACTGCATACTGTCTTCACTGGACCTCCCCCATGTGAATTAGAATGATAGTTTTGGTCCCAGAGGTATTGTTATATTCAGACAGCTTAGCTAATAAAGTGCCAATGAAGCATAGCTATGGATTTTTTTAAAAGTATCTGCCCTGTCATTTGACAGCATCCAAGACACAATGGAGCAAATTGCCTTTGTCTTCAAGCCCTTGTAGCTATTTTAACAGAATCTAAATAGGCACTTTACATCTTGTTCAGCCTCAATAAAAAGGATGGTTATATTTCAAAAAAGTAAAAAGGGTACCTACTTAAAAAAAAAAGAAAAGTGCTGAAAACATGGATTGGGATCCAAACAGCCATTTCAAGAAAGTTCCATATATAACTGAAGCTGTCAGCATCTTTTCTTCATGCAGGAACATTTTGGAAAATGCTTCCTAATATTGGAAACCCTTTTGGTTGACATTTATTTCCTATAAAACATATAGCTAAAATGGGGAAATTGTGTCCTTGCTTCTGAGCATGTTCATAGCTCTGTGTTCTCTTGCAGATGCTTCTGAAAGCCTCAGCAATCATTACTTGCTTTGGGTTTATTGCAATTGTTTATTTTGGTGGCTTCAAGTCATTGTTGACTCCTGGTGACTGCCTGGAAAAGTCCCTGTAGTTTTCTTGGCAAGATTTCTGAAGTGTTTTCCATGACTGAGAGAGAGGGACTTTCCCAAGTCACTTTGTGTCTCAGCCAGAACTGGAAGTCACAGTCTCCTGGTTTCTAGCCTGATGCCTTAACTGCTACATCAAAATGAGACTCTTTTATTGCCAATAGTGAAAGTCAATTTGTTGTATCTTATTTGTTTCAGCTTATGTTATGATACCTACTAAATTACAAGAGTTAAAAACACACAAACTAATACAATCTTTGTATTTAAAAGATTCACAAACTAGCTGGTCTACATATTTGGCTTCTTCCTGTAAAGAATAAAAAAAGAAATAAGAAAGAATAAAAAAATGATTTTTACCATTATATATTTCTAGGAGAGGATAAATAACCTTATAATGTCTAGAAGCTTCATACATTGAAGGACGGGAAGGCACTTACTAAAGATTTCAGTCTGTGAGGTCAAAAAGTAGAATCAACAGAATGTAGTTGTAGCTGTCTACAATTATATATGAGATTTCTCTTTTTTCACTAGCTTGGAAAGGAATATTTTGGAAGTTTCTTTTCTTTTTAATGTGTTAAATTTCTTTTGGGCAAAACCTAGAAGTTTTTAAAGAGATACACTGGGTGACTGAAAAAAATCTGGAGATTTGCAAACAAAAAAAAATGTTCAGAGAATGCATATGGATTCAGGGACTGCACATGGACCTCAGGCTCCACACAGACACAGACACACACACATGGTGCGGGGGGGGGGAGGATATAGACAACCACACAAACAGATAGGGAGAGAGAAAGAAAGAAAGAAAGAAAGAAAGAAACATAAATGGGGAGAATCTATAAGCAACAGTGTTTGTTTTTGATGAACCAGTGAATTCAAGCAGTCTCAACTAGATGCTCTCCAGCTGTGTAGGAACTACTGCGCTATAGCTTCAAGACTTCTGGGCAATCTTGAGCTGTTGCATCTCTAGTTATCACTTCCTCATCAAAATAATGATTTTACTCCCTTCAGGAGCCAAGAAAGTTTTACTTGAGGGAAAAAAATTTTTTAGTAGCTATTCATATCTGCATCTTCTCTGTCATTCAAAAACTAGAATTTGTACCCAAGGAACATCTTAGGTGGGTCCTGGAGCTGATGGTCTTTCTTTACACTTGCAGAGAAGAAATAAGAGAGAAAAATTCAAATAAATCTTGGCAGACATACAGAAATGCAAATGAAACTTATAGAATTATGAGAAAATCCACCGAGTACCAAATGCTTTTCATGCTTTATATGATCTGCCTGAGTCCCCAATCCTGTGCAAATGAAATTAGTTCACAGTAGTACATTAAGGGAAGGGAGGGAATACTAGAAATAGGTAGGTGCTGTCAGTTAAATAAATACAGGCAATCTTTTCTACAACACTGTCAATAAGTGGAAAAGTTGGCCTGAGAAGAAAAAAAGGATACCTGGATTACCTTGAGCTTTCCCTGTAGGCTTAAAAATCAAGAGGTATTTGTTCAAAATCTTAAAATGATTTGGAAAAGCAAGACACCAAAAGAACAGAATACATGTAGCTCAGGGATCTTGGTGCCCTTTGAGCTTCATTGTAGGCTTGCAAATGTTTCATTATCTGATTAGATAACATTATCAATGTAATGTCACACTGATCATGTTACCTAGTTGAGCAATGAAAGGTTGCAAGCAAATAACTAAGCTTAGAGAACACCAAGAACTTCAAAGTAAGAATCATTGAACCTAAAGAGACTTAAAATCTGAAAAAAATAGGCATAGGAGTGCCCTTTCAGAATTAAAACACACTTTCACTTTCCTTTCCTTTCCTCTACGTCCCCTTTTCCTTCCTTCCTTCCTCCCTCCCTCCCTCCCAGAGAATGTCAGATGATTCTCTTCAGCATTGCAGACTGGGCAAATGTGTAATCAGACTGGGCAGTTTCAGATAGTTACAAAAAGTCTACAAGATACTACTCTGAATGTCTTCTATACATTACCAGAAGTAAACAAATCCAGGCCTTCAGAAGATAATATGATTCCCCAAATAATTTATTCACAAATGTGGAATCTTTTCAAGTGTTATGATTAAAATATAATATGGCTGTCTGATATGTCACTATATTTAGAAGAAACTGAAAAATTATAATGAGACAATAGAGAAGAAAAATGTACTCGACAAGGGAAAAGAGGGCATGCACACACATGCAAGTGAACAAAAATATTGGGTAATTATAGAGAATTTCAGGCTCTGTTATAACCAAATAGTTATGCAATGGTAGCAGCTGTTGCCTGACAAAAGAAATTACAGCATGTGATCTTATAATCTATAATTTAATAAAGTGAAAGTGATGGGAGGTATAAAACAGTCCCAAGATACACACAGCAAAAATGCATTTGGAGAAATCACACAGGTATGTGACAACAGCCTGCAAGTAGTAGGAAACAAAGAAACAAGTAATCAAAAATGCAGTAGAGAATTGAATTTCCATGTGATAGTGACTTACCAGTTAAATCTTGTTTCTTGTGGTTTTAGATATCTGCAATCACCAAAATAATGCACTGCATTTTTTAATTCAAGGGGTTGGAAAGGACACTGTTTCACTTAATCTGTGGTGTTCGTTATTGTTTAATAACCTGTCCTAATACTTTGCATTTGGAGTCAAGATTTGTCTGTCTGCCTGTCTGACAGTGTAAATTTCCTTTTTCCATCACATTCTGTGGAGATTTTGA
Source organism: Myanophis thanlyinensis (assembly GCA_017656035.1). NCBI lineage: Eukaryota > Metazoa > Chordata > Lepidosauria > Squamata > Homalopsidae > Myanophis > Myanophis thanlyinensis. Next base: position 7,834 of record JAEANM010001946.1, read on the forward strand.
AAGAAATCATGGAGTCACTGATGGGATGGATAATAGTAGACAAAACTGAAATTAAGTCCAGGTGAAACAAATGGAATTAGTCTGCTACCAATCCAAAGATGTTTTGTTACTTTCATTAAAATATCCAGGTTACAGGTTGAGAACATTGCTTGATCTGATTTTATTTCAAAATATCAGTTATAAAACTGTGCTTGTGCAGGTTTGATTGGCATTTTAGATGCATTCTGGTATGAGACTTGGCCATAATTTTACATAGATTACTTGAATCTCAGTTAGATTAGTGTAAGGTGTTCTCCAAGGGCCTTTTCTTGAAAATCAGTTGGAACTAATAATACATAAAGAATATTTCAAGGAAAGTTTTGATAGCTAACAGTATGAGATCAATTCAGTTTTGATGCACACATGTTGTGCATTAACAATAAAGGATTGAATTGAATCAATTGCTTCCTTTCTTCATGTCATCCTCTTTCACAATCCACTTTTTTTGGGGGAGGGAATTTTATATTTTTGGGGCAAGAATTCCTGTATCTGCCCAAACTTTCCACAGCTATCAAATGGCTTTTCTTCATCTAAATCTAGAGCCAATATATCTGAATCTTGGATGAAATAAGTACTATATAATCAATAAACTAAGTAGTTCTTGGCTTTGAAATTAATATATGCATCTGAGATTAGATCCATGAACTAGCACCAAAAATTACTGTAATTAACACTATCTTAGACTGTATTACTACTAGACTGAAATAAAGAATTCGTTTTTCATATTGCTTTTGTTTTCATCTGATGGTCATTTGAATTTTTGCAGTTTAGATATGATAGTGCAGTGTATTCTCTCTGGTACCTTTCAGGAATGACTTTAAGGGAATGGAAATCTTGAATTAAAAGCTTCTGTATGATTCCAGTGACTTTTAACAATCATCTCATTGGCATGACCAATAAGGATTAAGCAAGTTATAAATTAATATTAAAATTTACTCCTTAATAAATGACATTATTCCAGAACAAATTAATTTCTGAATATATTTTCCAGAATCCCTTCTTTCTGCAGTAGCTAAACGGCCACCCTAAGTATCCACTTCATTTCATAATAAGGGATCTGTTTTTGATGATACACCTCACAGTTCAGAACTCGAAAGGAATCTCATTGTTGACATCTCAGTACTTTAACTCTATTTCTGAAATTCACTACTTATCTCTAAATTACAATTTTACCTTTAAAACTTATTTTTAAAAATAAAAAAAGCTTTTTTTATTAATTAATTATTAATTACAGCAGCCTTTCCAAACCTGGAAGATTGTGTTAGTTCAATTCTCATATTTCTTAGTCTACTGATGTACATATGTGCTGGCTAAGGATAATACGGATTGGAATTCAACCCTTACATAGAATGGCTTTCAGAATGGCTTCAGAAAGAATGGAAATTCCAGCTTTGATGGTTATGTATCCAATACTTTCTATATATTTCTTAGATTCATCTTACATTATGGGGTAGACATTCTATTCTAGGGCATGCGTAAAAATGATAAGGAAGGGTTTTCTCTCAGAAATGAAATGCAGCGTATTTCCCCTATTCATTAAAAGAGTCCAGACTTTTTCATACATGTGAAAACATGTAACTAAAAATGTTGCTAGTTGAGAAGTCATTTATTGAGTGACTATATTTCCAGGAAATTTTTATGTGGCCATGTCCAGATTTATCTGAGAAAGTTTGATGTTCTTCCCCAATACTTAGGGAATGTCTTCTTATTTGGGGTTCATATCATCTGATATAAAAATTAATATCATCTGTTTCAGATATGTGTATACCATTCCTTGGTAGCAACACAGATGTGGTTTGTCACTGCCTCCTTTTGAGTTTGATTCTGAAGTTTTCTCCCCTAGATTCCTGTTATGCCCTTTTATTTCACTTGCTATTATTCCACTGTAGATTACTCTTGGTTTAAGGTAACACTACAGGAAGGTCTGGCCAGCTATTCCTTTCCAAAATGTAAAGCTAGTATCAGTATCAATCGTTTGTTCGACATTCAGCAGATTGCCTTCTTCACTGTAGCTCCCAAGCTTTAGAATGTATTTTCTTGGCAACCGCACTCAGCCTCCACTACCACCATATTCAGAAAGTGTTTTAACATTATGCTCTTCAAATGTATTTTATAATAATCTACATGTACTATCTACTGTATGTATTTTTAAATTGGGATTTTAAATGTTTTTTATGACTTACATTTCCTTGTTTGTTAGCCAGTTCAAGCCTTCTAGTGTGGAAATATTGAGTGTAAATAGAAATAAATAAATTCATACTTATAATTGCTTGCAGGAGGATTCTGTTGTTAGAAATTAAAAATTATTCTTCTAACACTGTAAACAGGGTAATTTGCAATATCCCACCAATGGTATTTACTGTACATCCAGTCAAGGAAATTCACCAGCACAAGGAATGGAAATAGAAATTTTGGTTGTTCATTAGCACTTACTTAGCAAGTTCATGAATGAATGTTAAGTTTTTCTTTACCATGAAGGCCATAATTAATGAAAAAGCAGTGAAGGGTTATATTTCAGAAGATGAGATACTTAAAATCTTCAAAATGTCTGATTTAAAGTCAGTGGAGTAGATTCTGTATAAAATAAATGTACGCTGCCCCACCTCCCCCTAAACCAGACTTGTACATGGAGTCTAAAGGTCACATTCTTTTAGGGTTAAACATGTCATCCTTGTACATCAAATAGATGGAATTTATTAGGTGAACATACACATATTGGAATTAATGGATTTTTGGTGGTGGTCTAGTAAATACATACTATCTGTTGTAAGGCAATAGAATTTGCAGTCTCCAGTTATTTGTTTTATGATAAGTTTTTGGTAGGTTTTCCAGTAATTCCTATTATTATTATAGTGTGCTTCAACATACAGCTAGCAATGGAATTCACCATTATGTGCAAAACTATATAAACTTTATCTTCCCCCCTTAAAGCTCCTTATTTTATTCCAGAATTCACATCTCATTTAAAAAAGTAAAGATAGCATCTTTGTAATAAATGCAATACAATATTGTAATAAAAACAATGGAAGAGAGTTAGGATAAACAAAAGCAACAACACTTAATCAACAACTTTTAGTATCTCTGATATGAAGTTTTAGTCATCTTTAATAATGTATTGGAAGTTGCATAAATTCAGAATTCCTCTATTTAGACATCAATTTAAAAACTATATCATAGATCATATATATCTGCCTTGATGAATGCTTCATATTGTGAGAATGAGATATTTATTTTTATTGTATTTGTTATATTTATATAGTTTGATTTCTTTTTGCTCATCTTTGGTCTACTTTATAAAAAGAAAGTCATGGTTCTATCACTGAGTCATTAGCATGGCATATAGGATGGTTTGTAATGCAAACACAAATGCAAAAAACCTTTGAAGATGCAACTTCACAGAGAGAAGTAAATCAGAAACTCAATCTTTTGTTCATTTGAAGAGGATTAATAATGATCCCAATCCATTAATTAAAAATGCCATTCATTTTACTACTGCTAGCTATATGTGATGATTTCAAATTATCTTCAGACTAAAAAGAATATTTTTCCTTTGTAGCTCTGGTCTACAGATGCTGGGAAAAATTTAGCGGAATGGCTGGAATGTGAAAAATAGCCACTTTTTAAAGTCTGATTAAAAGTGATAAAGATAAAAGTGAAAGTGAGAGAAAAGTTTTGCTATTATTCCTGTATCTCACAGTTTGCTTTCTCTTTTAAAATCAAGGAATCATATTTTTACTTATCTCCACAGTAAACTTAAATACTAAGATCTGAGAATTATACATACTGACCCATCATGCTGTGTTCCCTTTCATAGAAAGCATTATTATGCAAAGTGCAGCAAAAAATAAAGAATAATAAGCCAAAGAAATAAAAGATTAAAAAAAGAAAAGAAAACTAGTTAAGTCTAGTATATACCAATACTTTTTAATATAAAAAAGCAAAATACCACTCTTGCAGCATCACAAAATCCCCAGAACCGTAAAGCCTATAAACTTGCAATTTGGCATGTATGTTCCTCTTGGCTTCTAGGTGCTTGCTAAGAAAGGATTTTTCAAAATGACCATCAGATCATTAGTAATTTGTAATTAGTAATTAACATACTCTGATGCTAAGGAGTTAGACATTCTACTCCCCCTCCCCACCTGAAAAGAATTGTGTTCAAACAGTCAGTTGCCTCACATTCTGTTACCTTAGTTCAAACTGCCACACATTCCATCCTTCACTCAGGAGCAGGCTGGGGCTCCTTACAGTACTAAACGTCACTACCTCACCAAAATGTCTACTTCCGGACTCAAAGTAGCAGGAGAGATATTCCCTTATGTGTTTCAACCACCAACCACCTCTGAGCCAAGAATGGATAGGGTGCTTTTCAAACTTTAAGTGGCAAGTCCTATCGCATAGTTTCATAGCGAAGCACGGGTATCCAGCTAGTATCTTGATACAATCCTCTTTGGAAAACTATCCTTGTTCAGAGTTTGCCTATCCCTTTTCATACATAAAAGTTGAAGAAAGAGAAATAGGGGCTAATTCTGATTGCACAAGGCCAGCCCTTAAGAACAAAAGCATATTTAAGAAGACATAACTATATCAAATGTTGTCTCTGCAAAGAAGCTGAAGAAACAGTAGACCGGTCACCTACTTAGCTGCTGAATGAAGGTCACACAGACTGACCATGAACATTGTATGACAAAGTAGCAAGAATGGTGCATTGCAATATCTGCAAAAAAATCATTTGACCTGCAAACCAAAACTGGTAGAACCACAAATAGATAAAGCAATAGAAAATAAAGAAGTTAAATTGTTCTAGGATTTTAGAATTTGAACAGACATGCACCTGCCATATAATATCCAAGGTTAAACCATTGTTGATAAGAACGATTTAAAAAAAAGTCTGGATAATAGACATTGCACTAACTGGAGACTGCAGAATAGAAGAGAAAATCCCAAAATATAAAGACTTGAAATAGAAATAGAGCAACAGTGGTAAAAGAAAGATGCATTAGGTGCCTTGGGTGCATTCCCAAAACACATGAAACACTGCTTGAATGCTATCTGTGTTAACAAAATCACCATCAGTCAATTGCAAAAAGAAGCATCACTTGGAATAGTTTACATCCTGCAATCATACTTTTAATATTTTCAAACAATAACATCTGGCTATACCATGTCCTCAGGAAGACACAATGGTGGATAAAAATGACAAATCCAGTCTAAACATCTGGTTGACTATGCAAAGAACCATAATAATATTTTTCTTTTTGCATTGTTGTGTTCAGTGCCATAGTCGGTCCTGTCCCTTCTCCATTACAAAATGGTGCAATTAAATAAAAGTAGGATAGTACAAAATCTGCTCGTGGACAAAATTTCCACCTGCTAATTACAAAAGACCACACTGCTTGGATCTCCACATATACTATAGTGATACATGAGAACATCATGGGAAGAACTTGATGCATATGAAGACCAACACCAGCTCCAGAACTAGCAGCTTCAATTTCTTATCACATTCACAGACATTATACATGGAATCCTGAGCAATGCTAAAGCATTCAGTTTCCCTAACCTTCTTTTAAAATTCAGGCATTGTGCAAATGGCTTCTCTTGAATCCTCACAAGGCCTTCAAGACAGGAAAAAAATGAGTTAAATTGCCCAGAGAGAACTACTAGCCCTTTAGTGCCTTTCTCTGAGTTGCAATAGTTTGCTATAGAACCTGCAATGAGATATATTCTGTAAACCAGTTCTGAATTAAATCTGGGTTAAAGAAAGACAAGGGCCAATATGAATTTCTCATTTTACAGGTGACTCAGTGTTAACATTATATCATGAGCTAAATTGACTCTAAACAAATAAAGCATCTGGTCTATTAAAATGGCTACCTTCCGTATTCAAAGGACAGAAAAAGGTAAATCATGAATCGTGATTGAAAATGCAAGGAACAAATGTCATATTTCTATGTATTAGAAATGTGTTAAATAATGAGTGATCTTTCCTAGTATTGCAAATATTCATGAAGTGGAATTTAATGAGATTATGAATCCAAAAGGCCATGCTCCATTGCCATATTAATAGTCAAATGTAATTTTTCCTTTTTTGTACAAATCAGTGATACAGCAATTCAAATTGTCACTTCAGAAGATACTACTACTGCAGCATTTATCTGCCTCAAAGTCAGAAAACTATGTTATCTAGAGCATGTTTGATGAGATATGATCTTTACAAAGCCTTAGTAAGACCACAGTTCAACTCCCTGCTGAAGCAGGAAACCCTATACCAGTGGTGGCAAAGCTTTTGCTTACTGAATGCTGAAAAGTACGCGTTTTGCGTGTACCATCCGCACTTGCATGCAGCTCCTCAATATGTGCTGCATGTGCAACTGCACCATCTGCACATGCATGCAGCTTTTGCACATGCAATGCATGTGCACTGCACGCAGGCACATGCACACATGAGCAATTGCCTGTGCATGTGCAGGAGAGCTCCGAAGACCAGCTGGATTTCCTGCTGCAATCGTGTGTATGCACAGCAGAGGCGCAAAGACCAGCTGTGTCTCTGCAATCGCACATGCATGCATGTTCAATCGCATGTGCATGCTCAGCTGGAGGTAAGTTGGCTGACAGCTCGTGTGTCCAGCAAGATGGCTCTGCATGCCACCTGTGGCACCCGTGCCATAGGTTTGCCATCACAACTCTATACCATTTCAGACAAATCATTGTCCAATCTCTTGTTAAAAACCTCTAGAACACCTACAACTTCTAGAGGCAAGCCATTCCAATAATTAATTGTTATGACTGTCAGAAATTTTTTTCTTAGTTCTAAGGAAGTTCTCTCCTTGATTAGTTTCCATCTGTTGCTTCCAATTCTGCCTTTAGGTGCTTTGGAGAATAGGTTGAACCTCTCTTTTTCACAAAAGCTGCTTAAGTACTGGAAGTTTAAAGAGAACTAGTATTAAGGTAAATAATGAGACAGCCCCTTATGTATTGGAATACTGATATCCTACCACCCCTAGTCCTTCTTTTCATTAAACTAGACAGACCCAATTCCTGCAACCATTCTTCATACATTTTAGTCTTCAGTCCCCTAATCATCTTTGTTGCTGTTCTCTGCATTCTTTCTAGAGTTTCAACATCTTTTTTATAGGTGGGGACCAAAACTGGATGCAGTATTCTAAGTGTGGTCTTACCAAAGCATTATACAGTGGGATTAACATTTCACATGATCTTGATTCTATCTCTCTGTTAATGTAACCTAGAACTGCATTGGCTTTTTTGGCAGCACACTGCTTTTCTCATATTTAAATGATTTTCAATTAGGATTCCAAGATCCCTCTGAGTCAGGTACCACCTATTATATATTTGTACATTTAGTTTTTCTTACCTAAATGTAAAACCTTACTTTTCTCTACACTGAATTTCATTAAATTAGATAAGTCTGTCAAGATCCTTCTGTATCTTAACCCTGTCTTCTGGCTATTCTTGCTAGCTTGGTGTCATCTGCAAATATGTTGAGTTCCCCTTCTATCCCCTCATCTAAGTCATTGATGAAGATATTGAAGGATACTGAGCCTAAGACAAAGCCTTGGGGTACCTCACTGTATTCCATGTAGATCAATTCCATTAAGAACTATATCTATATAGTAATTATATAATTATAACATTATAACATTTATCCCATCGCAATTCTATAGCTCCATATTATGGTGATCAACACTTGATCAAAGTATACTTTTACAATACATCACTTTTAAAATGTTAGGATATGGGATTTTATTTATTTTATTTATTTTTTATTAATTTTATTTTCATATATTTGTATACTGCCCCCCTCCCTAGGGACTTGGGGCGGTATCTCAATTCTCTATAGTGACTCCAAAAAAACCTAAAATTATACTTTGATCACAATTGCACAATTCCTTGATTTTCTATCAGTAAGAATTATTTCTGTAAGACTTGGAAATTTTACCCATCCTTCCTTCCTTTAATAGTCATGTTTGATTGCAAAGTTAGAACAAATCATTTTAAACCTGTGTAGGAGGCAATGCTCTCCTCTGACCAATAATAGAAAGAGTACATGACAATGTTTTTGCCTACACAGTATAATTCAGAGATTTCATGTTCTTTTATGCCTTCTCATAGGGTAGAAATACAATTTAATGACATTAAAATCTTTAGATTAGTATTTTCATGAGAATCTAAGTAAGCATTTTCCCATAAGGAAATAAACATTAGGGTGTACAAAGAGGAATGGTTATACAATTTAGGTTTACATAATTTTTCCTGGCTTGTACTCAGTATTTTATTCTGATTTCTTAGCATGGTATATGTATACACACATGAATACACATGGATAAAGTTCCAAATGAGCAAACAGCAGCAGCAACAAAAGAAAATTGTGTTTATTAACTTTTAAGCACTTTAATTTTGTTTATATGGTTTAATGTGAGTGGTATACCACTGTGTTTTTCTTGGTGACTGCTGAGGGATGTGGTGTTTGTTTTATGTTGATTATTGATTTGGTTATGACAAAGTATAGTCTTTGTCTATACTTTTAACTCCATTGTTATAAAGCTTTCAGAATCTTGACAGCTGGGTGATATATAAATGTCTGTATGATTTTTATGTACGTAGATGCTCCTGTTCTTCATAATGTTCTTTCTTTCCCTATATACAACAGCTCCTTTCTCTGCTTACATTTGGGAATGCTGTTAAGGCCTGGGACTCCCTCAGGCCCTATGGGCCGGATTAGATTGTGCAACTGAAGAAGCTGTGGAAGGGAGTCTTGGCAATGCGGAACTTTCCCAGGGAGGAGGCAGTACATTTCAGAAAGAAACCCAAATTAAAAGATTGCAATCCTGAGCCAATTGGAGGAGTAGGGAAATGGTTCAGGGTGGCCACACCAGAATCTTTCAGGATGTATCTATTAGGTAGAAGTTTATTGCTTTAGTTTGGTAAGATTCTGTCCTTTAGGTATAAGCAAATAAAGGATTGGACTCAAGTGGATTTTATCATGTAATCTTTGGGCTTGGTCCTGACACTAAGTGAAGCAAGTGTTTCCTTTTCATTATTCTATTACACGGGTGTCAAACTGGCGGCATCACATTGCCATCACATGATGTATCACAATGATTTTCCCCTTTGCAGAGCTGGGGTGGGCATGGCCTGCGCGTGACGCATCCAGCTCATGGCCTGCCAGGTTGACACCCCTGTTCTATTACATTGCTTGTCCACCATTTTATATACTGTATATATTTAATATTGTATGGTTTTGAATTTTGTTTATTGTTTTAGTTATGCAGTGTGCCACCTAGCATCAGCCTGTTTGAATATAAATCTTATCAGTACATAATAAAGAATAAATTAAAATAAAATAAAATAACAGCTATAAACAGACAGTTGACCCAAATCCCTCACCCAAGTGTCTTTTCTGGCTCCTTAAGGTAGATAAGGAAAGATAGACATTTAATTGCTGTCAGAGTGGATTCTATACTTTTCTCAAACTGAGAAACAAAATTTGAAGAGAGTCCAAACTGATGAAAAAGTTCTTTTCACAATTATGAAATTCATTGCTACTAGGTGTAGTGATGGCCACTGGTTTAGATGTTTTGAAAATATAATTGCTTTAGAAAGTTATAATGCTTGGTTATTAACTGTAAAAGGGGAGCTTTTACAGTTAAGCATACACTTTCCTCAAATTTAGCAGGATAGGTATATGAATATTTAACATTGAGTAGGCATTGTGAACATCTGAATTTCACAACATTCATATAAGGAAACATGGGAAATGGGGTTATCAAACTTCTTGAAGCACTCCCAAAAGAGTTCTTCAGCACTGACTCCCCTATTTCATTGAAGTAATTTGGAATAAGGAAATTCTGAGATGAATGAAAAGTAAATTCTTTTTCAGTCAAACTCAATTCTTGATGACTTCATGGAGATCTCCATATAATGCTCTTAAGGGCAATATGAAATTGGTTTAAAATACTATCTTCTGGGATATGTTTTCTTGTTTGTTTGTTTAGCCCATAGCTCTGGTATTTCCATTCTGGTATTAACCAAATCCAGTCCAGCAGTGCCTCTTCTCTGACAGTCCTTCCTTCACCTTTGAGAAGAAACATTCTGCTAATGAAAGAGAAAGATGGGATCTAATGCTTATATGCCTTCATGATCCTTGCAGGGCTGGATCTGTACTGTCTCATGGATCATGAGAGAACTTTCAAAACAAGCTGATAGGTTAAATTAGAGCTGGCAGAGACTGAAACTAAGTTATAGTTAAGCTTGATTTAAAAACAAAATGAATGATAATGTGGCAGATCTATGGATTAATAATTGCAGTTGGTCGGACAATATTATCCATGGCATAATGATGGGGTTACTTTCAGTTCAAGGTTATAAGCATATATTATACATCTCTCTCTCTCTACGGGATGCTATAATTTGGATATCTGCACTGAACAGACAGTTAGGTGGAATGATCTAAAGTGTTTCTTCTAACTCTAAGGCAGGGTTTCTCAACCTTGGCAACTTCAAGACAAGTGGATGTCAACTTCCAGAATTCCCTTGTTATCATGAGGAAATCTGGGAATTGAAGTCCACACATCTCAAAGTTGCTGAAGTTGAAAAACACTGCTCAAGGATTCTATGGTTCTGTAATGGAATTTGTCAGAACATCATTATTCTGTTATTTTGTTCTGATTGAACTCAGCCCATAGGATTTACTCTGAGTTAATCTTTTTGCTGATGTTTATTGCCTTGCCTGCTGCTTTCTTTTCTACCTTCCTGACTTCACTGAAGAGCATTAAATAGCTCCAGATGGGGATATTAGGACTGTGTAATAGGGAATTCAAGATGGCCACCAACTGCTAACAAATGGATTCTTTTTTGCAATATCATCAAATAAATAAATGAAACTCCTGGGGGAAGGAAGAAAAAACTGAGATGTGCCATTACTAATGATGACCTGTCTTTCTCAGAGACATTGTTTGTGAATGTCTCCTTCCTTGGAGACATTCAGTGAAACATTATCTCCTTCTTCCCTGCTAATTCCTTTGATCCAAAATAGGATAGAGGCTTTCAGAAGGTCATTTGTACACATGCTTGACTCAGGATATCAAGCAATGCATCTTGATTAGCCAGTGTTACAGGCAATTCAGTAACTTCTGTTGCTTTTTAGGATTTAAGCTGACTGGCTTATTGAATGTTATACCAGTGCCAACCTTGGCAACTAGATAGCGCCCAACCTTGGCAAATAGAGGGGGCATGCACAAGTGCACAAATGTTCCTATCATCCCTGTCATTATATTTTCTTACTTTTCTTATTCTTGTATCTGTTTATATTCACTGTTTGATTGTTTTGTACTGTTATTGTATTGTATTGTTTGACAAATTCTAATAAACAAACAAACAAAAAAATAAACTTTAAGATATATGAGCATAGTGGCTGAGAAATTCTGGAAATTGGAGTTCATATATCTTAACTTTGCCACGGTTGAGAAACACTTAAATATACCAAAAACTCTTGTTTTTAAACTGGCAAGTGGGCTCCTATCCTTATTTGCTTTCTTTGCCTTTTGTTATAATTCTAGCAGTAAATGGACTCAGAGCTTCCCTTTGAAAATGTAATAGTTGTATAGACACAGTGGAATTTTAGCCAGTGCCACTTTTCATGCAAATTATTGCTCCTGCTATACCTTTTCTTGTAAAGCTATTGAAGTGCAAGTTACTTGTCCTTTTTCACCTGGCTTACTGATTTACAAGGCTCAGAAATCAGTCCTAGCAGGTTCAATAGTATATTTTAGAACTGCAGACATAGTGAATGGGCTTATATATCACATAAAACCATAGTTGGTTAAAGAAACCATGATCATCACATAACACATATGTTAAAATCAAGTCTGTGCATGTGTTGCCAGATTAAGTTTTCATCAGGTCTTCTAATTGCTAGCTAGTGTTCATGAATGCTCTCTGCTAGCAACACACATCTGTGAAGTAGCCGATTAGGAGAGGACTTCCATGAACCCCTAAGAACTTCACAATTCATTACCCCTATTGATCTCTCTCTCTCTTCGTGTGATCAATTCTCTCTCTCTCTCTCTCTCCCTCTCATGTTGTTCCTGGAATCTGTTCGAGCCACTCTCCCAGTTTAGGAATCACAGCCACTATAATTAGATCTGCTATTGTAGTAACATTCCATCAGTTTCAGATTCTCTTGTCTCATCCATGTAGCTTCTTCTAGTAGCCCACTTATCAACAGCCCTATTGAATATTCACCATTATTTAGTCTCCTTACTTTCACCCAGCAAAATCTTAGTGTTTGCAAACATATGCAGATACTTAATTTCATATTGTTGAATTTTTCAGTGCCACTAAACAATTAGAACAATATAAACAATTAGAAACCTAATCAATGACTGCAATTATTTACTAATTAGCTTTGCTTGGTACTATAACTAAATAATAATTGGTGTATTAACTATAATAGCAGTTGACACTACGCCTTCAATCATCCGAATAAATATGATATAATTTTTCATATTGTCAACTTGGAATCTGATAGCTTACCCCAAACTACATGTCCAAGAATATCATTATATAAGAGAAAGATTTATGTTCTGTTTAGAATGAAGATGTAAGAAATGTTTTTTTCCTGTCTGAGCTATAATGAAATAGGGGGAAAATGTGAAAAATATATTTCACCTATTAATATGGAATGAAAATTTCATATTGATTATTTTATTCAAGCTGCTTTAAACAAAAACCTATAGTTTAAAAAAAAAAAATCCAAAACAGCCAATTGAGATCATGTTCACTGGTAAAGGAAAACAGTAAGGAAAATATTTTCTAACTAGATGGAGAATGATATACTCCAGGATTTAGCTTTACTAGAATATTACTCATGAATATTTGTGATCCTGTGGTCCAGCACATAGGGCTAAAAAGCATCTTAGATTAGTTGATAATGCAATGTTGGTTTTTAGTTCCTCTCCAACCCACTCAAAAGAATAGCTATCTGTTTGTCATCAGCCTTTGAGGAGAATTAAGAACTAGAGCATGACTCTTTTAGTAATACAAGAAGAATTTTGTTTTCAGTATTTTTCCAGATAATTCATGATCTGGTTTTTTTGGTCTAGATTTAGCTCCCGGTAATATTCAGCAGTATATTTGGACTTAATTCTGCTGTATTCCTTTACAGAAAGCTGTGAGAGGTGGGAAGAGTGATGAGAAACATGTACATGGTTATGTACTTTGATTGCAAGTAAATGTCTATTCCCCTGCTTAATGAATTTGAATTCCAGTATTTCCTCAATCATACTATTTGTTGAGTCCTAGGTGCTAACAATGAAGATGTCATCTAGTTGGACAGCAAAACATTTATAAGCAAATAACCAAGCTCATAAAACACCTTGGACTTCAGCCATGAACCACATATATTATCTTCTATTAATAACACTTGTATATATCTACTACATAAATTGAAAATAAATAGGAATTTCAAAGTATTTAATTTTAACTAGAATGTCTATGATCTCATATTGTGTTATTAATAGTTTTGCTTCATTAAAAGAGCTTAGAGGGACTTTATATCTCATAAAAACATAGCAGAAGTTTTTAATTCCTGAAAAAGAAAAGAACAGAGAGAGTCTGTACTCATCCATCAAAGCACAGTTTCAATTTCATTAACATAATCATTCATCTGTATAGCCTCCAGCCTTGTAATAACTTTCATAACTGTTTCACAACATTTATGAAACAAGGGGAGTGTATTATTTATAGATTGTTCCCATGATGAGATAATTTCTCTACAGAACCATACATTCTGCACTATTAAAACAGTGCTGAGGAAAGTACCTGATGATCTTTCTAACACTATTGTTAGGTTGCTATTAATGTATTCACAAAACTTTGATTTAAATTTCAGTGAAATAGATTATGTTTACTCCATTGGCTTCAAGTTCAATAAATAGATGTATATAGTGGAAAATAGTATATTTGCTCCTGATATCTAATTTCATTTATTTATTTACTTGTCTGTAACCTATGTGTCTCTGCTACAAACAGCCTTGCCACCTAATAATATAGATTCAAGTTTCCACAATTATAACACCACTGAGATATACGGAAAGCAACATGACGTATAATAAAACCATAAATACAAGAACAACACAACAGAACATAAAAATGTAATTTCAGTCATAAAATAAAATTCCAGGAAAGGAAGTATAAGATCAATTAATTTATTTTAACCTCTTTTTTAATGTGACCATAGTAATATTACTACAGAGTAAGACTGAAAAATATGATGGAGTTGAATTCTGAAGAGATCCTTGGTTTATACTGTGAGCTTCTCTAAGCAAGTAGAAGGTTAGCGCTCCCTGACAAAGCTTTTGTGCTACTACCTCATGAAGTAAGCCATGTAAGTGTGATATCTCAGGAAATATATTCCATATATGATTTGGGTCCATCTGTTGATGCTGCCCATGAGGTTTATTTTTGTTCTAGGCAGAAGGGAAGGCAGAAACTACTTAAAGAGAGATCCAACCCAGAAGTAAGGAAAAATTTTCTGACAGTGAGAAAAATTAATCAGTGGAATAGTTTGCCTTCTGGAGTTGTGGATGTTCCATCACTGAAGTTTTTCAAAAATAGATTGGACAACCATTTGACTGGGATGGTACAAGATCTACCTTGAGCAGGAAGTTGGTCTAGAAGACCTCCAATGCCCCTTCTAGTACTATGATTCTATGTTCTACATGTATATATAAAATGTGCCCTCTTCCAGTCATGTGTAAAACATGCATGTGAAGTGCCTGAACTGTTAACTTGATCATTAATAGATGTTACAACATTTCTTGTGATATCAGTAAATTACTTTTCAAAAAGTTGCTTCTAGAGTGAGCAGCATGGAAAACTTATATAAGGATCCTGTAGATGTTTCTGGAGATACTTGAAGGATGTCACCAAAGATATTAAAAACTATCAGCTGTGGGATTTAGTAGACATCTGATGTGAGTACCAAAAATGCACTCACATAGAAGTCTTTCTCATCATCTCTTATCTAGTTCTTGATAAGAGATGATGGGTTGAATAAGATAAAACTGAACTGTAGACTTTCTGCAGCAAACATATGTGAACATACTGTTGAACTGTAGTCCTTTCCCACTTTCTTTTGCATAATAATAATAATAAAGCATTCTAGATATATTTTGCACTGAAGACTGGGCTGCATTAACCAGTCTGATAGTAAATGTCTTTTTTTCTAATTAACACTTCATTTTCATTTATATTGATTTTTTAAAATATGTGCTAAAGTAAAAGATACAGTTTATTTGAGGTTTTATAGTATCCTATGGAAATCTTCTATAAGCGGGGAGGTTTTCCACTCTGTTCTTTCAAAACCCAATTCATTTAAATATCTTGGAAGAGATGTTCCAGAGCTATGGAGTCAGACCTGGATTTATAAGGATTAATTTGAATTGAAAGCTGTGCAATGTACTATTAGCTTTTTTAAGAGGAAAAGATAAGTAACTGTATTTTAATCTGCTCATTATCTAAGATTTGCATCTGTGGGAGTTAAATAAACTACAAATACTTGGAAAGCCTTATTTTTTTTCCTTCTAAACTGCCATTTAACCTTGTCACCTGTAGTGAGTAATGAGCAACCATCAGGTGGTCAAAAAAGAAATCTTAACTGTTTTGAACAAAAGTTGGAGCATTTTGCTTTATTAAACTTCATGATCATACAGACAGACAGGCATACGGGGTTGGGGGAGGTAATTATTTGGAAACTAATAAATTGTCAATGTTTGCAATTCATGTTTTCTTTACTGAACTAAAACATAGCTTCATTTATGGTTACCAAGCAACTAAAAGAATATATGTTCTTTTATTATCTTATAATATATATATATTATCTTATAATATATATATTATCTTATCTTATAATATATATATATTATCTTTGTAGTAATTTTATTAAAAATTACAATTAAAAGACAATTTACAAAAAATAAAGAATTAAACAACAGAAAGAACAAAAAAGAAATGGGAAGTAAAAAAAGAAATAGAAAGTAAAAAAAGAATATAGTAAAGAATAAGAAATATATAAAGAAATTATTTTCCTCACCATCATAGCTAATATAAATAATTACAGTAACTTATCACTTTCTCTTAAAATGACATTTTCTTTTCCATAAGAAATCCCATGATTTCTTATTTATAATCCAATATCTCATCTATAAACAAAGGGATGGAGACTATCAAAATGTCTTACAACTAAAGATACATGGATAATGTCCAGCCCTTTGTTTATATAGTTATATAATTTATATAACTACATAAAAATGAAATGAAAAATGAAATGAAAATGGGCTGGTCACATAACAAATAGAACCGGTGACAGGTGGACCAAGGCAGTCATAAAATGGATCCCACTTGATGATAAAAATCATCCACGAAAGAGACCTAAAAGAAGATGGATCTATAATATCAGCAAGTATTGTGGGCACAATTGGCAAAAAAAAAAAAAAAAAAAAAAAAGCTCAGAAACATACAGCCTTAATCTTACAGTGGATAGACAATGGCTAAAATGATGATGATGCTATAACTACATTTAAATATAATTTTAATTAGGGAAACTCTTACAAAATTTCATAGGATTTGTAAAAGACCAGATTTTACAGTAGGAATTTAATAAGTTGGGGGGTGGGATCCACTGAGGTGAGAAGGAATTTTTTTTTAATATAGGTGTAGTGAGGGGCCAATAATTTGACAACTAATATGTAAAGGACAGAAACAAGATCTAAGGAGCAATGATGAATGACAAAGAGTTTGAAGCTTTATTGTTTTTTTGTTGAGATGTGATCAAATTGACCAAATGTGCAATAGGATAGAGAGGAGAGTCAGGAGAGAGAAATGTGGATGATGGATGTGAGGCCAAGGGTGGCAGTGGCAGGAGGCCTGGAAAGTCTGGTGCTGTTGCTGTGCTATGACCAAGGATACTGTGGGGAGGGGGCAGTGTGAAATATAATTGATGGGCCTTGGCTGCATGGGACAAATGGCCCCCAATCAATTGGGTGGTGGGGTGGTGCTGTGCTATGACCAAGGATACTGTGGGGATGGGGCAGTATGAAATATAATTGATGGCAGGGTGGGAGAGAGAGCAAGAGCTGCAGTGGTGTGCAGCTGCTGGCATTGGGGGGAAATGTTGATGGCGCACAGTTGCTGGCATTGCAGGGGTGAACAGTGATTATGCACAGCTGCTGGCATTGCATGTGGCAAATGGTGGTAGTGCACAGCTGCTGGTATTGGATGGGAACAACAGTGATGGTGTGCAGCTGCTGGCATTGTGGAGGTGATGGCAATTGGCTGCTGGCATGGTGTGTGTGTAGCAAATGGTGATAGCGATGAACTACCTGTCAGACATCAGGCTTACAGGATCAGGTTGGGTTAGGTGGTGGCAGCCAAACTGCCCATTTGATATCAAGCTGACAGGATCAGATGTGGGGTGGGAGGACAGGATCTGGACAGAGTAGGCATGCAGAGTAGGTGGGGGCTTCCCGATTTGACCCCTCCTCCATCATTGCTTCCGTGCCTGGATTCCAGCCTGATATTGAATGGGCAGTTCTGATGCCCCCCCCACCATACAGCATAACTGTTCTCCCCTGCAGTGCCAGAAGCTTCACGCCATCACCATTGCCCCCATAATGTCAGCAGCCATGCATCATCACTTTTCATCCCCTGCAATGCCAGAAGCTGTGTACCATCACCAAAAAAAGAAAAAAAGAATTGCTGATGCACATGGAATAGGATCTTGAGAATCATGCTACTTTATTTATTTATTTATTTATTTATATACCACCCCCTCTCCCTGGGGACTCGGGGCGGACATGAGTTTAAAGTATCTTGTTCCACCATCAAGGAACAAAGCTTATAGAACAGTGGTAGAATTCAATTTTTACTACTTGTTCTGTGGGCGTGGCTGGGGAGTCATGTGTCTGGGTGGGCAGTTTCTGTAAGCAGAACAATAAAGATTAGGCTAGAAACAACACCAGAATGTTTTTTTCCTGCCTTCCTTACAGGATTA
>JAEANM010001947.1:0-25940 GCA_017656035.1 Myanophis thanlyinensis
CAAGTCCTTGGGGAGGGAGGCGGTATACAAGTGTAATTAAATAAATAAATAAATACATAAATGGTGCTATTCCCAAACCAGGTTGTGATGTTGCCCATCAGGATGCTCTCTACAGTGCAGGAATAGAAGGTAGATTTCTTCACTGTGGAAGAAATGCTGGGAGGTGTAATTTAACAGCATCTTCCTCAGTCAAAATCCCTCCCATGGATTTTCTAATTTTTAATTAGAAAAAAATAATATCTAATGCAGTTTTCTTACTTGTGGAGTAAAATGAGCAAATAAGTGTTCCAACTGGGGGGGGGGGCGAGAGAGAGACACACACACACATAACTATTCTGGCCAGTGACTGCAAAGAACATTTGATAAATGCTAAGACCAGGTCACTAAATGCCTTATTATTACATTTTATTAAATCTTAATGCAATTAACATACTGGCCTGTGTTTAAATTCTGTACTTTTTTAAAAAATGTCATATTAATTTGTTGAGCCAGAGAACAATAATGGATCCATTTCCAGTAGCAAACAGGAGTAAAAATGTAAATAAAAGTGATATTTATTTTATTTTCTGGTTTTAGTCATTTTAGACCTGCAGGCACTAGCATGATACGGTATGTATCTTTTCTGCCTCCATTAAAAATAGAAATGAATCAAGCAAGCTTAGAAAGTTAGAGGTTTGGAGTGGGGCAGTTTCTGTGCATGCTAATGTTTCAAAATAGGAAATTACCATGTAAATTGAAAATAAAAATAGCCCCTAGAAACCAAGGCTGAATTCTGTAAAGAGCAAATGGATGCCATGAACAGTAAGCCTAAACCACACAAAGTATTTTAAGAATTTTACATAAACTGCAATTTAGAACAGGTGTGGGCAGATACGTGTGGTGTGTGTGTGCAGATTAACAGCAAGGATGTTGTCAACAACAACAAAATGATTTCTGTTTCCTGGAGATGTTATGAATCAGCAGGAGAATGCAGGAGCTGGAAGACTGTAGCTTCTATTCAGTTCAAGGCTGCAAACAAATTCTTGGTTGTACAATTCTTTAATTTGGTGTGTATTTTTTTTTACATCAAACCCCATTACTGAAAAAAGATGCTACAGGCATGAAGTCTGCCGATGTCTAGATATCTCTAGCTCTTAGAAGAAAACTCCTTTGTTTGCATAAAAGAAAAAATGATTGTGGTTACTGACACAAAACCACTCCCGCTGACTTGCATAGAAATGTATATACCCATTTCCTATTAAAGTGTGTGTTAGTTGAACTACTTCCTAAAGCATGCTATCTTCTTCATCGAATAGTACTACATAATTCATTGCCCTTCCTTCCTGACTACTCCATGTGTCCTTCCTTGTCTTAACCACAACACAATCTCTTTGACAATAGAAATTGACCCCGTTTAGTGATATTGACTTAAATCACATCCACAAATGAGCCAGATCCAAATTATATCATTTTTCCCCTCCTGACACATCCAGGAACAGCCTCCTGTTACCCTTCACCAACCCAATAGCAGAAGTGAAAATATGGACACAACTCTCCCACCCATTTCTAATATGAAGATAAGAGCAAGGAAGGATGGGGCAATTTCAGGAGGGTATCTTTATCTAAAGAAACAAAGACTTTTGTTATAGAGTTAGGACAGTCTTTGAAGAGTTTCTCTTATCTTTCACATCTGGATGGACTTTTCTTCTCAGATAAGCTTACAATCCCTTCACTCTCACTTTTTCAGTCCCTTGTATTCCCTTTATTTCTGGCCAACCTCTTCTACCATGCTATTTGTTTAAATACTTAACATGGTCCATGTGAATTGGAAAGAGAATTACTTCGTAAGTTTTAAAGTTAAATAGGATAATAAACTGAAGTAGTGTTGATAATGAAATGCTGGGGTCAGCTCTGCACAAAGGAATCCATAGCTCAGCGACTGGCAATTATAGAAAAAAGAGTCAATTTTAAATAAAAGTGCTGTTCCCAAGTTATTCCACACTTTGACCTTAAACCACAATGTGGTTTAAGAAAAACAAAGCAATGTTTAGATTCCTGGCAAAGCTTTGGGTAGACAACAGCAATGAGCAGACTTTGCACGGTATTATCCTCTGCCAACTCAAGGATGGAAGGAAAATCTTTACAATTCGAGAGAAAGTGAAAGGACATCTAACTTTTGTAACCTTGTAGAAATCCAGACTGATGTCTACAGGTAGTTGTAGCCTTGGGCACCAGAATAAGAATTTCCTGAATGGCCTTCTATAAAAGTGTCTTCATGAAATAGATGGTTTTAAGAAAATACAATAGAAACATTATAAACAAATTATAAATCTGAGTTAATTAACAGTAATAAATACTGATATATTATTCTGCAGCAAGGCAATACATCAGCATTTGTAATTGCTGATTATAACTTTGTCCAGGAAGAAAAGTTCAAACCAAGAAACCTCAAAACTATTATTGTTTCTAAGAAAACCTAATACATCTGCCGAAATGTCCACCGGGAGTCAAGTTTAAATCGAAGGCTTAATAATGACCTTCCATCCAATTCAGATTCACTAATCTTATTTTGAAAAGTCTTGCTGGTTTCAACATTCACTATCTTTGTTGAGAAGTTTCTGTAATGTTTAAATGGTATTTCAGAAGATGCCTCTCCATGTTACCTGAACAGCAACTAGGAAGAAATAATGACTTGTTAAGAAAACATCAGAATTTGACAAAAGATTGTTTAATGAGGTATTCAGCAGGGTAGTAAAAAGTTGTATATTTTATTTTATTTTGTAAAAAAAATTTACACATGCAGACTAAAACCAGTGTAAGAAAGTACCCACCATTATCTTAAACAAATAACTATACTTAAATAGAAATGTCTGCAATATGTTTGTATAAAAATAAGATACATTTGTACAGAAACAGATCTCCAGTTTTCATATCGATACCACAATCCTAAACACATACAATTTAACCTGATTATTGTTTCAAATTAGATGATACTGCTAAGGTATTTTATGTGCAAAAATTCAATAATTTTTTTTTTGAACGTGTCTTACATTCTGGACATACTGGGCTTCAAATTAAATCCTAATTGACTTCAAGTTTCAAAGAGTCCCAAATCTTGTATAACATCCAAACAAAGGTAATAAGCAATGCACCCACATTCAGCGCCTGTGCCTGCTGTGTCCTGAACGGCCAGCACCATGGTGCTTGCTTTTATGTGATCTCTCAAATGAACGAGACCTTTCTCGCCTGTCTCTGTGGTGTGCTCGCTCGTGTCTATGCTTCTTAATGAGGTCTGAATGGTCCCTAGATTTGCTCTGAGAACGTGAACGAGACTTTTTTCGCTTGTGACTGTGTCTGTTTACTCCTTTCAATTCTTCTCTGCTGTGCTTTGGTTTTAGATGGGGTGATCCATGATTATGGTGTCTTCGAGGGCTGCCACTGTGACTGCGTGACCTGCTTCTGGATCTTGAACTGTAGGTTCCAGAGAGACTCCGTCTGTTGTTGTAACTTAAAACACAACATTAAGGCCTTTCAGCTTGTTATGCAAGCACTGCATTACCTACTTACTGCTCCTATTTTGTTACACGTTAATTGTTTACATTACTGAAATTACTTCTACCAGGCTACTCCTGGTATATTTGTTTGCAAAACAATTACAACAAAATAGAAAATTAGGAAGTCCAGGCTGCTATAATTCAATATGCTAAATTACTGAATACTGTGCTACCATTTATGGGAGAGTCTCACTGCTAAAGAGGAGAATATATGAGAATATTAGAAGAATATTGTGTATTTCATGTAATATTTCTTTTTGGGGATTCCAATTCAGCTTTCAATCCTGCATTGAGAAACTTCATGAAGGTGTAGGCCAAAATGTAAGCTAATTTGCAGCAAAATGTATTTGAACAACTTCAGTTATCTAGGAAAAAGGGCACTGCTAGCAAGGTGTCTGAAGTAACATGGCACAGCCTTTTAGGCTTATATACTGCCCCGTAGTCTTTACAGCACTCTCTGGGCAGTTTATAAGAGGGGTCACCAACCCTTTGGACCTCAGGGACCACTAAATTCATAATTTTAAATCCCACAGACCACTAATATGAATCCAGTGCGCCACTCGTTGAAGCGCCTGGACTTATGGGATGGGGATCCTTCAGGCATTTAGCTTGGCCACCTGTTTCTGCAAACTCTCTCATCTCTTTCTCGGTCTCCGTTTCTCTCTCTCTCTCTCTCTGCCTCTCTCATCTTTATCTCTCATCTTTTTGTTTCTCTCTCTTTTTGTCTCTCACCTGTCTCTCTCTCATCTTTGTTTCTCTCACTCTTATTTCTCTTTCTCTCTCATCTCTCTTTCTGTTTCTCTCTTCTCTTCCCCCCTCTCTGTATCTGTGTCTCATCTCTCTTCCCACTCTCTGTATCGCTCTTTGTCTCTCTCTCTCATCTCTTTCCCTCTGTATCTCTGTCTTTCTCATCTTTCCCTCTCTTCCCCCCCCCCGTATCTCTCTCACTGTGTGTGTGTATCTCATCTTCCCCCCTCTCTCTTTGTATCTCCCTCACTGTGTGTGTGTGTGTCTCTCTCATCTCTCCCCCCCCCCCCCCGTATCTCTCTCTCTTTCTCCGGGATGCTCTGGGTCTCACGGGCTCTTCTTCCAGCCTTTGTGCTGGATGCACCTTGTTCACTCGGGGAGACGCACAACCTGCTCCAATTGCTGCAGCGGACAGAAACAGCCGGGTGTGTCTCGGGGTGGAGAGAAAGTTGCGCGTCTCCCTGAGCCAGCGAGGTGCGTGCAGCATCAACAAGGGCTGGAAGAAGTGCCTGGCGACCCAGCAAGGAATGAAGCAAGCTCCGCTCCTGCTCCGGAATATAGAGTGCGCCTCCACACACACACACCCTCCTTACCCTCTCAGGCCGGGCAAAGAGTGACTAGGAGAGAAAGGCGAGGGGCGGAGCAGCCGACAAGAGGCGTAGGTTGCAGACATTCATTGCTTTGGCCTACCCGCACCCTTCCCCCCCTTTTTTTCCCCTGCAACATCATCATTCCCTTGTTCTGGCCAGCGAGGGCTGAGCTGGAAGTTCCCTGCACTTTGCACCTCCGGCAAAGTTGCTCACCACAAGCTCTAATCACAGGACTGGCCCATTGGCCATCCTGAAGAAGCTCTTCCACCCAGGTGCACCACGGACAACCCAAATTTTCTTGGTGGCCTCAAAGAAAGGTACCAGGGAAATTGGGAGTGGGTGTGCTGGCCAATATTTGGTGCTTACAGCCCAAGCTACTGGCACTGGCAAGCAGTGGGCAGGGAATGGAAAGCACCGGGGAAATTGATGGCTGCACTGGAGTACATGGCACATAGATGAGTGGGGAAAAGGTATGAGTCTTGTCCTATTTGTCTGCGTTGATACTTTCAGAGAGTACATTTCTTTTTCTGAAACCCAAATTGTGCTGGATTATGGATCTCAGCTGTAACCCTCCTGGAATGCTTCAGTTGAATTTACAAAACACTGATCTGTTGGTTTGCAGGCCCAAAGTCAGAACGAGACTCCCAAATTGTCCTCAAAGCATTCACAACATGAATGCATTACCCTGTTAAAACTAACCTTCCTGAAGTGTTATGCAGTAAAATTAAAGTAGCTTTTAAATAAAAAGTAGCTTTTAAATGGTAAGATATGAAGTAATCATTTTTAAAAATACTTACTGTCTCCTTGGAGAATGAGACCTGGATCGTGATTTTGTTCTTGATTTTGATCGGCTACCACTTCTGCTACTTCTGCTTCGCTTGCTCTCTTTTCTCATTCTGGTAAGGGGAAAAAAAGGAATTAATTATTACATCGGCTGCAACAATTAAGTTGTTTTAAATGAGTTAGCAAGGAACCAAACTTATTACAAGACTGTTACTTCTAGGTATGAGGAAAATAATTTGTGCTGAAATAATTGATCAGATATAGAACAGCTGGTTTTGAGAGCTTCATGCCATAACTTAACCTAAACCCAAGTTTCAACTGGTTCTGTCCATGTATGTAATGAAAAAAAGGTTGTTTGTTCCTGGTACAGCCCCCCAAAAGGTAGTTTAGTTCTAGATAGGAGAGGTAGAAAAAAGGATGATGGAGGCCAAACAGAAGGGAGGAAAAACCTGAGATGATGAGCAGAAGGGCATGATGTAGGGATATGCTATGCTAGAATCTGTTGGAGGAAGAGAACAGAGACAACCAGCCTATTTGTCTAAAATAAGATTCTGGGATCATTCAGAATTTTGTTTTGCATGATATTTAATAACAAAACTCAGTAATGGTTTCTACCTTATCATAATTGAACAACTGTGCAGAACTTGTGAAATGGAATGATTTGTCCCAGCTTTGGAGGAAAAAATGTATTGTAAACCTCATCACTTCATCACTTACCCATTATAAGGACTTTTGGAAACCATCTGCCTGTCTTCTGGTTCTTTTTTGATAGTTTTTGCATTAATACACACTGGAGATTTTTCTTCCGTTTTTATTTCTCTTGGAGATGCTAAGAAATAAAATATTCTGAAGTAAATATCTTTTTTCTGTAACGAGTAACTAGATTCTAATTGTCAGCTGTTTAATTTTTCCTGGTTTAAAACACTGGCATCTAGCTTTTATCTTACCCCTTAAATAAGATGACTAGCCTTCCCTTTCTGAAAATTTAAAACCAGACAAACAACTTGGATTCCTATTATTTGAAATAAATGATGCCAGTGTTTGCAAGGTAACATAGGTTTGTGAACCTGTAGAATTTTCAGTATTTTTTTTCAGAAATATGATTTAAAATGTGATCTATTCTCACATAAACCCTGAAACTAGATAAAACAAAGTCAATTATAAGTCAAAAACAGTATCTCCATTCATTTATTTAAGAAAACTGTCCAAAGCTGTGTGTGTGTGTGTGTGTGACAAAAGTACGTGAACCTCTAGGGTTATCAGTTCATTTGAAGCGGAAATTAGAGCCAGATGTTTCAATCAACGGAATGAATCAAGTATGAATGTAAGATGTCCTACCCTATTTAAAGAACAGAATTCTTGGTATTCAATATTGAAGTCTGATTATCACAACATAGGTACATGGGAGTGAACAGGTTATCAAGCTATTTAGTTCAGACACCATCAATCCAGTGTGAGGCATTGTCTTCAAATTCAAAACCATTGTTAAATTTCCCAGGAGTGGATCACAAGATCACAACAAAAGCAAGGCATGTAATACTCCAGATCTCAAAAGAATTCTAAACTAACATCTAAAGGCATCTCGTGAATTGGCAAATGTCAATGTCCATGAGACAAACATTAGGAGAACTCTGAATAACAATGATGTGCATGGCAGAGATGTTAAGAAGGAATTTCTCCCAAAAATAAATATTACTGGCCATTTACAATTTGTGAACATGGAAACTGCTACTGAAAAAAATGTTTTATGGAGGGGTGAGCCCAAAACAGAACTTTTTGTCTTGAATGAAAGGTATTGTTTCATGGCAAAAACCACAGTCCAGCTTAAGAACCTTATCCCATCTTGGAAACATGGTGAACGCACATGACTGAAGAATGGTTAAAGCAGAAGAAAGTTAATGTTTTAGAATGGCCAAATCAAAGCTCTGACTTTAATCCTATAGAAATGTGTGAAGAATTAGAAGTGGACAGCTCAAGTGAGGAAGCCCACCAATGTCCCTGAATTGATGCTGTTCTGTAAGGAAGATTGAGATAAAATTCCTGCAAGCCAATTTGTAATAAAAAATATTTAGTTGCAGTTACCGCTGATCAAGGGCTCCCCCGCCACAGCAGTTACTGATAGTAAAAGATTCACATAATTTTGCCAGAAACAAATATGGATCATTTTCAAGTATGTTTTTGGCTTATTTATTTGAGTTCACTTCATCTTGTTTTAACACTTGTGCACAGCAGAGGTCATAATTTAGGTTTATTTAAGCAGAAAAATTGAAAGTTCAAAAGGATTCACAAACTTTTAAGTAAGCACTATTCTAAGGACCATTTGGCAGATTTTCTCTCCATGTCCATGCTTTCCAAAATGCTTACATTATTAGACAACTTGTGATATGCATTCTCCAGGCTGGCCATTCATAAAGGAGTTGCTAAACATTAGGAATATGACAAATAATTCATGCCTGAACAATTTCAAAACATGCATGCTTGACCCAGAAACAGAATAAGACAGAATAGGAAAAAAGGAGTCAAGGATATAATGAAGCAGCTAAGAGGCAGCTGGGAAGGAGGACAACAGACCACCAGGGAAGATGGTGAATTATGTTGTGCTGCAAAACTGAACAAGAAAATTGGAGGGCCTGGTAGACTGGTATGGTAGACTATGCTGAGA
This sequence comes from Myanophis thanlyinensis, assembly GCA_017656035.1. Lineage (NCBI taxonomy): Eukaryota > Metazoa > Chordata > Lepidosauria > Squamata > Homalopsidae > Myanophis > Myanophis thanlyinensis. Next base: position 8,316 of record JAEANM010001947.1, read on the forward strand.
TTTATTGACAAGGGATAGCCTAATATTATAGAATGGATGGTAGAGCTTCCAGAACACAATGCACCTGTTGAGTTCGAAGCATAACAGTGCTTAAAGTTTTTTTTTTAAAAACTGTGCATACCTTTGTTAAGTATAATGGCTGCAACATTTGGAGAGCAAGGATTCAGAGACTTAGTGAGTCCTATTATCATATTCAATAGGTTTCAGAACATAGGTACTTAACTACCAAATTAGGTGACAAAAGCTGATTACATTATTTTGCTTGATCATTGCAATAGCTTTAGAAGCGATATATAATTAAAAAGCATAAACTCTGGAGCTGATTGTGGCTGAACATAGTCAAAATGGCAACCACTAGTAAATAAAACTTACAGGGTTTGGAAGCAGGTGAAAAGCCCCCCAATGTTGAAAGAGCTGGAGTTCCATCTGGATTTAATCCTTTGGCTTTTAATTTAGCTTCCTGTAGAGCCATTTTTCTTTTTTCTACTTCCTTATCAAGCAATTCATAATTAGGCTGTAAAAACATAATGAGTCCAAAAGTCAGTTCATACCAAAATGGATATATAAATCAGCTTGTTGTACTCTAACATTCCCTTCTAACAATGAAATTTAGGTAGTTGAATTTTTAAAAATAAATGGCTTCTACAGAGTCAGAAGATGTTTTCAGGTACACAAACACATTTGTGAATTAAAATGATCCATAAATCAGCAAACAATATAAAAAGTTAGCTTAAGTTAGATAACAGAGAAAGAAAAGAAGCTGACCACACGATGCACCTGACATTAAAAATATTGACTGTCACTCTTTCTGTGTTGGAGATGAACAAATGTGAAGGTTCGACAGATGTCATAGGGATGTCCACTTATAACTCATTATTAAGGTAAAGGTTCCCCTCACACATACGTGCTAGTCATTCCCAACTCTAGGGGTGGTGCTCATCTCTGTTTCTAAGCAGAAGAGCCAGCACTGTCTGATGACAATTCCATGGTCATGTGGCTGGCATGAGTAAAATGCCAAAGGCGCATGGAATGCTGTTACTTCCCACCAAGGTGGTCCCTATTTTTCTACTTGCATTTGTACATGCTTTTGAACTGCTAGGTTGCAAGAAGCAGGGACAAGTAATGGGAGCTCACTCCATTACGCGGTGCTAAGGATTCGAACCGCATTACTGCTGACCTTTCTGATCAACAAGCTCAGCATCTTAGCCACTGAACCACCGTGTCCCCTTTGTACAACATGGTACCCTCCAAATATATTGGAATTGCTTTGGTGTTATATTGGAATACAATTTTCATACAAATAAGACTAAGAAAAATATGATGTGCTGCAGGTAATCAAAATGTATTTACATTGGGAATTAAAGCATTATTTTCACAACTAGTATTATGAATCAGTCTCTCTGCCAGGTTAATTTTTTAACTAATTGCATCTTCTGTAATAAAATTGTTTTCCTTCCCTCCCCACCCCCAATTTCTGACCCTGGACTTAGTAATAAATATTTAAAATCCTTCTAGATATATTGAAAGGCTATATTTTACAGTTCATTTATGCAGAATTAAAATGAAATAAGGAAACACTGAGCCACCCAAACGTTCTCTCTGTTGTGTGCATGCAGGGGATTCTGAGTTCTTTTCAAAATTTAGTGTGATTAGTGAAATCTGACATCTGGCAAATGCATGTAATGTGTAAAGTAATCCTAACATAGTCTGCACACTTTTTAAAAGATAAAAATGGAACTCACTCTTTGCCAGAAAGACAGTTAAAGAAATGATAACTAAATGTCATTCTGGCTCATATAGGTAAGATGACTACACTCCATGGTTTATACCTTCCCATTGCCATCTAATTTATCACTTATGAAATGAGATGCACTTTGGATGCACTTAAGAAATGGGATTCACTTTGGTATTGTCAGTCTCTTAATTTCCCTTTGAAGCATGCTTTTTATCGGCTGCCATAGTAATGGGGGGGTGAGCTTGGCATTGTGGGTGGGGAAGTGAGTTGGTGTCTGGAGGCAGTGGTGGAATTCAATTATTTTTACTACTTATTGGGCATGGCTTGGTGGGCATGGCTTGGTGGGTGTGGCTGGGTGGGGTCATGTGACTGGGTGGGAAGTTTCTGTAAGCAGGGCAATAAATATTAGTTTAGAAACAACATTAGAAAGTTTTTTTCCCTGCTTTCCTTACAGGATTAGTCCTGTAAAGTGGAAAAAAACAAAGGAGATTTCTTCTAACAACCAGTTCTCTGAACTGCTTAGAAAATTTACTACTGGTTCTAGCGAACCAGCTAGAACTGGCTGAATTTCTCCTCTGTCTGGAGGCCATGAGAACGAATAGGGAGGCATGCATTCCTGAGCGAAGATGTTTATGTCTGGTCAACCATCCCAGGACTGCAAATGTAGTAACACCTGCAGATGTATGTCACATGACACAAAGAGGGATGAGGATTGGACAATCATCCCAGGACCCTGGGGGAAGAGATTTGGGGAATCTTTCAATATATAATTTTCCCGTGGGTTTTACTCAGACCTTTGCTTACTGTGCATTCACTTCAAACTCAGTAAAAGTACCTGTTCTCTAACTCAATGGAGTCGAGGGTTTTCTTTCTTGGATTTTGGAGGAGGCAGACCTGACAGTTATATATACTAAAGGAAACAGTAGGGCCTAAATGTGCTCAGAATTTGACAAAGCAAAAAATTTCAATTTGTTGACTTCTCCCTCAACCCTGCTTCATTGTTCACCCATATCACCAGACATGCAATGAGACCAGTGGTGGGAGTCAAATAATTTAACAACCAGTTCTCTGCCCTAATGACCAACTGAACCAGCAGTTCTCCAAACTACTTAGAACAGTGTTTCTCAACCTTGGCAACTTTAAGATATTTGGACTTCAACTCCCAGAATTCCTCAGCCAGCTGGCTGGGGAATTCTGGGAATTGAAGTCCAAACATCTTAAAGCCACCAAGGTTGAGAAACACCGGCTTATAAAGATTAACAACTGGTTCTAGCGAATAGGTACAAACTGGTTGAATCCCACCTCTGAATGAGACCTGGTAAAAGATAGTGGAGACATACCACTTTGGACACTGCTTCGATGTTCAGATCAGTAAACCTGGTTATACACATACATTTTTAACTGATGCAGTAACTTACCAAGAGAAAGAGAACTTCAATCTGTTATTTTGTATATTACCATCTTTGCATAGGAGATACAGGTACGATCGCAAGAAATTCCAGTCTTTTTACAAAGCCGTTATTTCAATGCATGGCTAGATAACGAGGCTCTGTAGATAACATTGCTTGCAACATTGCACTTATCCCAGAGTTCCTCTGACATTTACGCATACTAATGCGCTGAGAGGTGAATTTTGCACGGACAATTGTATGTACAATAGTGAATACGCGACTCATGATAACCACATCTACAAATAAAAAGTTTAAACTTTATAAGCTTGGATAAAAGGGACAAACATTGCACATAATACAAATGTTACATGTTAGAGCTGGAAATATATGGTGCTGTCTTGCTTTCCTGATTATAATGCATGCAAAAAAGGGACCCATGTTTGAAAATTGCCATCTGTTTTCTGAGAATAGAATAGGGATTTCAATATTTTCACCTCATATGTTATAATTTACTTGTATTTATTTAAAATATTATAAGTTGTCATGCCATCTACTAACATCCCTATGCAAAACATTCCAAATTAACAACAAACAAACAAACCCAGCAACACAAAAAAAAAAACCTCTCTCTAAAAATGGAAGTATAAATCTGAGCATGGAACACATCACTTTGGCAATACTGCCTGATATATTCCTGATAATAAAAAAAAACATGCAAATGAAAGGAGACATTTGACAGTAATCATTTCTAATTTTGCAGAAAGAGTTAAAATAAATATACTACTGGTAATATAGTATTATTAGAGAAATGATTTTGTAGTGATAGTTTCTCTAACATTTTATTTTCTATGGGAAGCAAGCGAAGACTCCTAAGACTCTGAAGACTGCAAGAAACAGCTGAGGTGCCGGGGCGGAAGCCACGTGGACTGCGCCGAAGGTGATGGCGCTTAGAAGAACAAGCAGAAGACCTTCAGAGACACTGAGGAGCCGAGAGGAGGACTACAAGCCACCATCTGCCAGAGCAGCAGCGCCAGGAGTGGCCCCAGACAGCCAGGACTGCCAGAGCAGCAGCACCAAGAGACGCCTTGGGAAACCAGGCCACCGGCAGCAGCGCCAGGAGCAGCCCCAGCTATGCAGGCCGACAGAGGCAGCAGCGTCAGAAGCGGACCCACAGCGAAGACTGCTGTGTGTGAATAGCCGTGGGGACATCAAACATCCCACCCCCACTTGCTCTCCCAGGACTTAAATTGTAAAATCAACTGTAAATTCAATTTAAATCTTATTCTAACATTGTAGATTCGTAACATTTGTAAAATTTGTAAAACAATTTGTACAAATTTGTAACTTTCACTGAGCGGTTACCCAAAGCATTTCACTGCATATTGTACCATGTATGATCATGTATGTGACAAATAAAATCTGAATCTGTATCTGAATCTGATTGCATCTCCTTTGGGAGAGTGTAGAAATGGTATGTCTATGGAGATTTCAATTATCCAAGTCATGGTTGTCCCAAAGGTGCTTTTTTCCAAAATGCAACTGGATCTTTTGCTACTCATCCAAGATGCTTCTTCAGTTCACTTTAGTTCAGAACTGAAGGAGGACATGGGAAGAAGAGAATATTTGTGGGATTTTAAAGATTTTAAGTTTACTTGAAGGGGAAAGTCAATTTTTATTTTTATATTTTTCTATCCTTTTTTTCTTTTTTGTTTCCTTTTTCTTTACTGAACCTTTCATTTTCTATTTTTTAGTTCGTATTAGATTTTTATTTTAATTACAGTTTTTAATAGATTTACAATTAAAACATAATGGTGTAAAAGAAGACTGAACAATATATCTTCCAAGTAGCACTATGGGCACATAGTAGCAAGTAGCAAGAATGAGCACATCAGAGGGACAGTTCAGATCAGCTGTTTGGGGGACAAGGTCAGAGAGGCCAGATTGAGATGGTTTGGACATGTGCAGAGGAGGGAGAGTGGTTATATTGGTAGAAGGATGTTGGAGATGGAGCTGCCAGGCAAGCGGTCAAGAGGAAGGCCAAAGAGGAGATATATGGATGTGCTAAAAGAGGACATGAAGTTAATTGGGGTGAGAGTAGAGAATGCTGAGGATAGGGTTAGGTGGAAACAGAGGATTCACTGTAGTGACCCCTAACAGGAACAGACAAAAGAAGAACAATATATCTTCCAAGTAGCAATAAAGCAACATGTCTTAAGCATGCCTCTACGCATGGATATGGCTGCAGAAAGGCAAATGTCTACTCCCCCCTCCACAAACACACCTGAGTATCAGAATTGTGTTAATCCATCTGGGTTCTGGGCCAAGAGGAACAGTAACACAATAGTTCTGTGCATTCTACATTAAGGGTACCATTCTAACTCTTTGATAACATTGGTTCAAAGCAAGGATTATACTTACATTTTTTATATCTTGCCTTCTGACAATGTCCTATTTTTTAAAAAACACATCTGAACTCAAAATCTGTTGTCTATTACTTGATAGTTAATATAGTTCCAGCATACTGGATTTATTTAAAATTTATAACCTTTTTGACATGTTTAGATTTCATCTGTTTTGAATCAGAGATGATCTTTGGGAAGGCTTCCATTGAAATCAATCACGTAAAGCTATGTAGTACTGCCAACGTTTGTTCATCAAATCCTTAGTAACAGATCCAATGGTTTTCATGGTATCAACAACAACTACAACTTTCAGAAATTAAGATAGGTTGCCATATGTACACTATCACTACAGTACTCTCTTTTGATCTAGAATGCTGTTTAAAATAGCCAGGTGCATTAATATTGTTGATTGCACTGCTTTTTCATGATTCTGTTCATGATATGATGACTGCCTAAATAATTTGTAATTGTTCATGTACCAAGACTATTGTAGGGGGTAATACATCAAATATGATTTGTTATAATGTCTAATACTCTAATAATCCAAAAGGCGGAATGAGTATATTTCATGAGTACATAGAAGTTCCTATGAAGCTGATAGACTGTAGCAAATAAACAAGTATCTAAATAGTAGTTTGTGCACATGGGTAGAAACCTACGTGGATTGAGGAGATGGGAATCTTGTAACACATTTGACTCCTTAGAGTCAAACGTGACTTCGTATGACTATACAGATATGTCCATGTAGTTTTCTTGGTTGTAATACGGAAGTAGTCTTGTTTCAGTTTATCAGCTTAGTCTACCAACTTGAGATTTTGTAGTAATCTCTCACCCAAATACAAACCAAGCTCAATCTAGTTTAACCTTTCCTTTTTCTTTTACGATCAGTTAAAATCTGATAGACATTGCAACATAATTGAATGTCTCAGGAGTAATATAAATGGAAATGCTCCCTTTGAAAATTGCCAAACCCCTTAAGCTGCACTATCTCAAGGAGTTCCAAGGACCAATTAAAATAGGTTGGGGAGCTGAATATGGTTTGCAGATTATAGTTTTTTCAACAGGTTCTAGAAGCAAATGGAACAAAAAGATGGTGAGAGACTGTGTATGGTGGACTAAAGCAAGTCAATATCGTCCACATGTTCTGGATTCCCATTCAAATAATGCCAAACCTGAATGGTCCAAACATCTGGTGTACAACAGATCACCCATCTTGATGTCTGCAACTTCATGTGAATCTTCATTTCTCTACAATATGTTGGTTTACTTGATTTAAAATGAGATGGAAATTTGACAGATATGAAGCATATTTGAGAATGTAAGTTTGTGATTAATAATCTAACTGAGCTCCTGGGTCCTATTAGAAACTTGCAGTACAACAATTACATAGCTATTCTATCCAACGTGATTTTGGAACAGAGCTTTGGAACACTATGGAAAGAACTATCTATTGCCTTAAGAATGTGGTTGAATTAGGAGTAGTTTCTTCTCCATAACTATACCTTTCCTTGGACTCCTTAGGTTCCTGTCCCATGTAATAAGTTGGGCCTGATTTTAAAAAAGGATGGTATGAGTTTGAATAATGGATGAGTTCAGCAGAACAATCTTATCCATCTTGGTGCCCTCCAGATGTATTGGACTTCAGGACAAAAATCTGGCTGGGGTATATGGAAATTAAAGTCCAACGCAGCTGAATGGCACCACAGTGGAAAATGCTTCTTTTAGGAGAACTTCTGGTTATATTGCTGTAACAGTAGATGGGCCACAACAATTTCAACCATTTATTTGAAAAAATATACATGGCTAGGAATATGAGGTACATGGCACCTTCAACGAAAAGTAGTAGAGCAAAATCCCTTGCATACTCACCTATTCATTGCGAATATAAATCTCTGCCTTTAATTTTTTTTCTTCTATTGTCATTCTTGAAACACATAACTATCCAGACTTGGCAAAATCTGCATTAAGTAAGGCTTCTGGCCCATGCCACCAGTTTGGAAATTGCAACCACAGCAATTAGCTTTTCCAATTTCCAGTTCACAAGAGGTCAGAAAATAAGATTATTCTTGGAACAGAAGTATGTTACCTCAAAGGAAAATGAAAAATGGACAGGAGCAAGCAAAAAAGACATTTCATTCTTGTCTTGAAATAAGCACCAGCAAAACTTCCTTCATTAGTTCTTCTCCTTTTTTGCTCACATCAATCATCTTTGTCTTCTGCACAAACATGGTCAAAATTGCCCCTGCCTCTCGTTTTATTATATTTGGTTATTGTTCCATGAGTCATATTTAATGTTACTAACCAAAACCAGATTTTAAGGTTTAGCATCTCCCAAGCAAACATTCTTTGTTAAATGAACATCTTTTCTCCCAACAGCAATAGCAATAGCACTTAGACTTATATACCACTTTATAGAGCTTTACAGCCCTCTCTATTTAGTTTACAGAGTCAGCATATTGCCCCCAACAATTTGGGCCCTCATTTTACCCATCTTGGAAGGATGGAAAGCGGAGTCAACCTTGAGCCTGGTGGGATTCAAACTGCCAAATTGTGGGCAGCCAGCAGTCAGCAGAAGTAGCCTGCAGTACTGCATTCTAACCACTGTGCCACCAAGGCTCTTCCCCTATAGTTGTGGAAATGGGTAATGCCACCGCGTGCTTATACACAGTAGGTGGAGTGTAAATTCCAGGCACCTCAATACAAGCTCTTTCTGAGTACAAATACAAGGGATTATGCTCTAAATTGCATTAAAACTAAGTATGAAATGATACCCCCTTACAGTGATATTCAAGGCAAAAACAGAATATACAATACATGAAGGGACACATTGTCTGTGCAATCTCCATCAGATTGCAATCAGATAATCTCTCCCATCTAAATCTGTTTCCCAGATTTTTTCCTCACAAAAAAATGCATAGGTCAAATATGGAATTTATTTTCTCCAATTAAATATGTAAATAATGCTGGTGGGGTGGGGTGGGAGGACACTGTGTTAAAGGCTATAGGCATTTTTCAATATTAAGGAATATGATAAAAATGCATGCTCTTCCAAGCTTTTGACACCAATTTTAAAGATAGATTTTAATTTTGGCTTTGATTTTAATTACATTAACTTTATCTTGTTCTTTAATTTATATTTTTATTACATCTATATAAGAACAGAAAGGGAGGCTAAAATTCAATAATATATTTTTAAAAAATACTTTTAAAATCTCTCTTGTCAGCACTACTATAATGAAATCTTCATGCACTAAGTTTGAATTATTTTTTTACTTATAACTACAGATGAAATATTGAGCTGGTGCCATACTTCATACTAAGCTTTATATTTTCAGTAGTAAAATGGAATCTTTAACAATACCCTTTCTGTGCAAAATGTAAAATATACAAAAATTACATACTATTTCACACTTGTAAGCACTTTTCTTAAATTACAATGAAAATACTTTCATGACCATTGTTCAAATACAAATTGCATACAGCTTAAGATGTACATATTAAACAGACAAAATAATTTGATTGAAAAAAAAAAAACTTACAACACGTGCATTGTAAGTTACTCAAAGATGGAAATAGTAATCAGTTCTTGTTTTCTGTAATTTCCATGCAAATGTAAAACAACATTTTGCAAGATATTGGAAACTCACTGGGTACCTTTAAGATGGTGGAATAGCTTATTTCCTCAATTTTTATTTTCATTCCTCAGATGTTAACGATAGCTTTTATTTCAGCAAGGTAATTAAGACACATCTCCCACAGAGGTCTTTTACTGGCTAATTAAAAGCAGAAGGGCATGGGTGTCCTTAGGGCATCACGTTGGCACGGGTGTGAAATTTGCGGCATCACATTACCATCATGTGATTTTTGTGACAGTTTTCCTATCACGGAGCTGAGGTGGGCGTGGCCTGTGCATTATGCATACAGCCTGTGGGCCGCCAGTTTGACACCCCTGGTAATAGCTATTTTGTATGCCAAAGGCTGAGATGTAAAGCAAGGGAGTATCTTTCTGAAATACTGAAGGAGAGTTGCTGATCAGTGCAGGCAACTCTAAGATCTATGGATCAAATGAATGAATGGGCATAAGGCAGTTCATAGATTTAACTATATAGTACAGATGAATTGAGATAGACATGTTCACAACAGTGCTTTGACCTTCTTAAATTCTGTGTTCTGGAAGAAATAGATTAAAATAACCTAGAACAGGGGTGTCAAACTCGATTTCATTGAGGGCCACATCAGGATTATGTTTGACCTCAGGGGGCTGTGGTGGGCATGGCCAGGGTGCGCATGACCAGTGATGTCATTCCTGTTGGGGGCACCAGTGGTGGCCTGAGCACTCTGCTAGCAAAAACAGGCTCCCGAGTTCTGTTTTTGGCTGCCATAGCCTCCTGCATCCCTTTGCCAGTAAAAAGGGAGCTTGGGAGGGACACATGTGGCCCTCCTGAGCTCTGTTTTCACTGGCAGAGGGTTGCAGGAGGTTGTGGCAGCCAAAAACAGAGCTCGGGAGCCCGTTTTTGCTGGCAGAAGCACTGTGATCTGGTCCTTCACTGTTTCCAGGTGGCCCTGTGGGCCAGATCTGGCCCCCGGGCCTTGAGTTTGATGCCCCTGACCTAGAATAAGAAATTAATAATATAATCAAAGATGCAAGGTCACTGAAACTTTAAATTTAATGGAAATTATCACTATGAATTCACCATTTTAGCAGAGCGTATGAAAAGCTCTTCTTTACATTCTTTATCATACTTCTTTAGCAGTATGATAAGATCATATTAGACATGGCCAGAAGTAGATGCAGGCAAAGTTTAAGCAAAGTTCTGAGACAGCAGTGGTGGCTTTTAAAATTTCACTTGTTACTTTATGATTTTACCCACACTGATTGCTGCTTCTTAGTTACACAAAGAGAAATTAGATACATTTTCAGTAGCTCCTTCTCAAATCTTTTCTGTGAGTCATTGCTAGTGCTTTTGCCAAACTAAATATGTCTGAGCAAGGTTGGAAGCGTTAATGGAAAGAAACACAACACTTGAAATGTGTGTGTGTGTGTTGGTGCAGGGGAGTCGAGCAGCAAAGTTCTGCCATGTTCAAGCATAATTCAGCAATGTAAAGGATGCAGAAGTGAGATATGTTTCAATATAAAGAATTATGGGAATGATAATAATTCCTCCAAATTTGTTAAATTGAAAAAAAAAATAGATGCAAGGAGTGAAGTGATACACCTGCCTTATCATCAGGCAGCTAAACTAAGCTAAGCTAAATTAAGCCAAGCCAAGCCAAGCCTAACCAGAAGTGTCAAACTTATATTGTTATGGTGTTGTCATGTGACATATCAAGGCTTTTCCCACTTCACTAAACCAGGTGTGGGCATGGCCAACATGTCATGCATCTGGCCCATGGGCCGTGAGTTTGACAGCCCTGATCTAAACCATGCCAAATCAAGAAAGCTTCTACATGAACAAAACAATGACAAAATCATGGATAATGCAATCAGTATTCTGGTATGATATATACATGTGATAAAGTCCTCCAAATAATGCTTGAAATTAGATCAGTGTGCTGTGTCTCTAATTTTGGAGGGTTTTATAATGACCAATGACCACTGAAGGATTTGTTGTCCAATCCTTCTTTAAACTCTTTTGACTTGAAGACAATTGCACTCAGGGTAGAAGGAAAACCAATGGAGAGAAAACATAACAGAGCTTTTTTAAGGTTATGCATGAAATGGAAAAGTTAGTGGAATTTTTCTCTGTGTCAGATTTCCCTATAACAAAGGATTCAAGACAGTCAAAGGGAAATCCTTCCTCACATAATGCATAGTCAACACACGAGCCTGTGTTCTGACAGTGTACAGTGAGAAAAAGAAATGGTTTATTTCCCATAGTTCCCATTAGTTTATGGATCTCTTTAATTCAATTCAATTCTTTATTGTCAGTGCACAACTTGTGTGCAGTGAAATTGAGTGAGCCTCCATCAGTACAATCACACAAAGCACAGAAACACAGAATACATTCAGATACAGAATACATCTCCAGAATTATAAACAAATCCCTAACCCCAGGAAATGCCCGGGCTGGTACATTTCCACATACATTTCCACATACGTACGTACATACATACATACATACATACATTTATACACACACACATTATACCACCAGTATGTACATGTTGCTCGTTGCACTGTCACTATGAGTCTGTTGTATTAAGTCTAGTCATGGTGTTATGTGGCATTTAGAAGTCGGACAGCCCATGGATAGAAGCTAAAATGTTGTTTTACTCATGTTTTTTCTAAACCAAAAAGAAAAAAAATCGCGTTCCTCTTTCTTTCCATGAAAAGCCTTTGTTTACTGTACTTTTAGCAACTGTACAACATTTTTTTTGTACTAGAATTGTAGCAGGATTCTAAAGGCACAAGCCCTTCCATTGATCCAGTCTTCTGCTTTTACTATCAAAATGGGGCAAAGCTCGAACAGGTTGTTCTGACTGTTAAAATGCCCTGGTTGGCACTTTTTTGGGGGTGAGTCTACAATATTCCAGCCAATTGGTGCTTATCTGCTGGCCCCTAAGGATCATATCATTTTTCTTTCTTCTCTGTACATAATTTCTATTTGTTATGTTGAGAAGCCGAAATGCTTCTTCTGCTGTTGAAATATTTTACTCTTTTACCTCATTTCAGAATGCTGCCCTCAAAACAATGCTATAAAGCCCTGCACACCAGAACAACTAGACACAAGAACATTTTTTTCCCAAATGCCATCACTCTGCTAAACAAATACATTATCATTCCCAAATATCTCAACACTGAGGTGAGGTGAAATTCAACCAGTTCTAGCCTATTTGCTAGAACCACAGAATCCTTACGATTTAAATTGTTTATTGTTTGCTGGTATGATTTGATTGCTTATTTGTATCCTATGACTATCGTTAAGTGTTCTATCTTATGATTCTTGATGAATATTATCTTTTCTTTTTATGTACACTGAGAGCATACGCACTAAAGGCAAATTCCTTGTGTGTCGAATCATACTTGGCCAATATTCTATTCTATTCTATTCTATTCTATTCTCAACTGGAAGGTGCAATGAACCAGATGCTTCTCCTTGCTACCCAGACTGCTTTGGGCTAGAAAACACTGTGAAATGCCAGGCATTGTTGGAACTACATTTGTGGTTCCACCATTGATGTACATAGAAACAGGGTTAAACCGAAAAAGATTGATACTGAATCTTGCCCTTTGTACAGTCTAGCATAAATTGGCCTTTTAGTAGCTGGCAGAGAGACAGTTGATATTTTCATTAAGCTGTCCAGCATAGTTGCAATATTCTTCCCCGATCAACAGCTCCCAGTTCAAATGCCTTTAATAGATATCAAAGGGTTTGATTTGGTGTTCCACTTGCTTTTCTTGTACTGCATTGACTGGACCAATCACCTAATTTGGATGGCTCAATTAGGTCCTCTTCACTGTTCCTTGTTTAGTTTTATAATGTTAAATAATTTAGTATAATTAACAATTTTAGCTACATCACTATGCAAGCCCATTGTTTGATTGCTCATAGCCAAGTTATAAAATATTAGTCCTAGCATAAAGGCTTGGTATAGCTTCTACCATTATCATCAGCCTATTGCATTTTTAATAAGATGCCAATCTATGAAAGGATCCATACTTAAGATCTTTGTCAAAGGCCAAAGATACTGTGTTAGTCATACCATTCCCATCCACTTGCTTCTTGACTTTCATAGCCATTCAATACTACCTAACCAGTGTCAGACTACAGTTACTATGTAGGTTGCCTTCAATATTTTGGGAAAAGGTTTTGATTAAGAGACTGTGTGGTCTTAGTTGACTGTATGATTTGCCCAAATGATTCTTTTCTATCCATGCTCAAATATTGCAAAGCCATTAATAATAGTAGGGCAAATAAAGGCAATCATGTGCAAACATTTTGGATGATTACATAATGGAATATGCCAGAAATAAAACAAGTCAAGGATTTCTTGGTATTTAAGGTTTCATGAAAAAATGAATTGGGGCAGTAATGCCAAGAACTGATACTGGGCTTGCCAAGTGCTTTTTAAACTAACTTTTGCCAACAGGACGTTAAACAATGCATAGACAACATGTGCATGCGCACACACAAACACACACTTATGTACACAGACAGACAGACAGAGACAGAAACTATAGTTAAGCATGCCAGTGTTAAATAATTCTTCTTTTTCCCTTTCTTTTCATTAAAACACTGATATAATACCAGAAGCTATTGCAGCGACTTGTCTAAAATAAAGGGCAAATGAATTTTGGCTGTAAAACTTCTAATTTTCATTCCCTCACAAAGGCAGAACATGAAGATTTATCTGTCTGAAACGTTACCTGAAGCCGAGGCTACAGTTCAAGACATTTTTGGTAAGTCATTACCTCTGTTGCAGCAGTGTTAATTTCACTAAATGGAAACCATAATTCTTGCAAAAGGAGATGTGGCTGAGTTCAGTTTTATCTCCTTCAGATGTTGTCTTCTGCTGTGTCCAGCTGGTGAGAATTAGATGAGGCTTCCGCATACTCTAGAAGCTAGTGACTTCCAGATATTTGGTCATGTTGGTTGGAGACTATAAGAGACGTAATCAAATATTTCTAGATTGTGCCAGGTTGGGGGAAATTGAACCAGGTTGCCAGAAAGTCATTTTAAGTAATTGACTGAATGGATACCATTTAGATGGTATATGTGAATGGTTGAAGGATACACATTCATTTATACATATAGTATAGGCATAGCATGCTAGGTCTTACTTTAAGCCATGATTGTTAGGCTCACACAATATATTAAACCAAAACCAAATCAACTACATTGTTTAGTATCTTGTGTAAACTAGATAACTGGCTATTTATGAGAATAAAAAAAAGATGAGCTATTAATGTTTCTATTATGCATATTTATAAGCAAATGAGCATATAGGAATTACACACATAAAGCTGTCATACATACTGAAAATGACCATCATGTTAGGTTAGATTACTTTGTGTGAAAGTAAGTTCTCAAACATTCAGTAACAACAACAAAAAATCACAGTAAATTTAATCATTGCAAAAACAAAGGACAAATGAATTCCGATTCGCCTAGACCAGGGGTGTCAAACTCAATTTCATTGAGGGCTGCATCAGGGTTGTGTTTGACCTTGGGGCGGGTGGGCTGGGGTGTATATGGGCAGTTCAATGTCACATGTGGTGGCCTGAGCACTCTGGGCTCCCGAGCTCCATTTTCAGCTGTGATGGACTCCTGCAACCCTCTGCCAATGAAAAGGGAGTTGGGAGGGCTGTGTGAAGCTCTCCCGAGGTCCATTTTGGCTGGCAGAGGCATCACGGGCCAGTCTATCGCTGTTTCCAGAGTGGCCCTGCAGGCCAGATTTAAGTACCCCAAGGGCTGAATCCAGCCCCGGGCCTTGAGTCTAGAACATCTCTGTTCTAGACAGAGGAGAAGCCCAGATAGTCAGATAGAGAGAGGAGAAACCATAAATACTACACAATAGTTTCTTATACCTAGAGAGCTTGCTCCAAAAAGACTGTCTTCACCAGAATTATTGGATTAGGACTTTTTAACTTTTCTTCAATAATGAATGACTTATGAGTTTGCCCTAATTGGTTACAATCTTCTGCATGAAGTTTGACACTTTCATGCCCTCAGTCTTCTGGGACCATTATATACCAATTCACATTATGATTGCCACACATTAAAAAAAAAGTCATATGGAATTGGAGCAGCCAGATATTTGCTTTTAGCTTTAGCATGCTTTTGGGGCTTGTGTTTCAGGCATTTTGCTCCTGCTGGTAGTTAAGATTAATTAAGTGGCTCCAACTGTGTGATCTGCTTTGGTTTGCAACAATCTTCTCCAACCTGATGACTTCCAGATATATTGGATTTCATCTCCCATAGCCCACTAACAGTGGGTTTTGGTCAGGGTGATTTAATCTTAATGGAGCCACAGTCAAACACATTTGGAAGGTGTGATGTTCAGAAGACTGAAAATGTTTAGCCTTTGAATGTTATGCTGGAGGCCCTATTCCTAAAATTAGCTATACTCATAACAGAGAAACAGACAGAGGCTGTTTCTATATTGTAGGGATAATTCTAGGGACCTGATAGAGGAAATCTTCTCAGAGTTGCATTCTGATAGGGGAAAGTTCCCACAAATTGACAGAGGTATCACCATGCCCTGTTATATTTTGAAAGTGTTTGACCTTTGAGGAATGGGACGGAATTCTTGATCCTGTTAATCCAGCCACTTGTCTGTAATACTTATTCCCTATCTACTTAGATAATGCTTCCTGTATTGAGATGACCTGAGGCTGGATGTGTGGTAAATGCTTCTTTGAGTGAGGAGATGATTTTGCTTGCCCTGAAGGAGATACTGTTGTGACACCTCTTGAAAAAATCATCACTAGGGCAAGCAGTTCTGCCCAGTTTTGTCCAATCTTTCCTTTCTGAAGAAAGTTATTGAGGGAATGGTTGGAATTTCACAGGAAAAAGGAAGCAGATTATCTGGATGCTTAACAGTCTGGTTTCACACCAGGATATAGTACAGATAACTTTGTTTACACTTGTCAGTGACCTCTGGCACAGCCAGGATGGAGGTGATGTAACGGTCCTTCCTTGGGTGGCCTTTAATACCATTGAAAGCATCAACCAAGCTATTCTCCTGGACTGACTGTGGGGATTAAGAATGGGAGGTATGTCCTCTTTGCTTTGGGACAGAAGGGAGGAAGATTGAGGGCCATGACATGTGGCATATCACAGCATTGGCACTTTTGCCCCTCCTGTTTAATATGTACATAAAGCCACTAGGTGAGGGCATCTGATGACATTGGATCATATATCATCAGGCTGGTGATACCCAGTTCTAGAGCTCAAGCCCTGATTGACCAAGTCTGCTGTCAAGGTCTGGCCCCAGGATCTGAAAGAAACAAGCATGCTTAAACTCAACCACAAATGACCAAATTGCTTTGTGTTCCTGGTTCTTCTGGTACCATGGCATGTTCCCAGAAAAAACATGAATGCACAATTTAGGGCTCCTCAAGCTTCTGCTCTCCTGTGGCCAAGAGAGTCTTACCTCATATTCATTTGGTAGGCCAATTGCCCCTTTCCTGAACCAGATGTCTCTTCTCACAATCACTCATTCCTTAGTTATCCTTTGTGTGAAGTGTTTCTAATGGACTTTACATGTGGATGTTGTTGAAGCTGCAGCTGGCCCAGAATGTGGCACCACTGGCAGATAATGGCTCAGCATTCCTGATAAGTTTGAATAGACCCCTCCCTGCTGTCTTCTAAACAGACTTGAAGCTCTAGATTTTTACCCTGGGCTGCACCTTAGACAAAATACATTGCTTCTTGAAAAAGCACCTTTGGGACAACCATGACCTGGATGACTGAAAATCTCCATAGAATATGTGTCCTTGTGTTTATATGGCTGTATGTTGTTTCCCTGGTTATGTCTTCTTCTTATAAATTTTTATTGTGAGCTAGGGGGCTTCATAAATTTAAACTATAAATAAATAAAACCAAATTTTTATTTAATTGAATATACAGTTTAATTTGTATTTTAGAAGATCAGTTTCCATGTTTTCAATAATTTGACCCTGGTGCTTTATTAAAAATTCTGGGGTTTGCCTGCCTAACATTTCCCTCTACTCTAAGACTTAACATCTTCATATTGATAAATCAAACTAGTATTTCTAGTATTAGACTCCATTAAACAAGGAACAGTTTTTACTTAATTTATCTTAGTTAATTGTAAAATATTAAGACCTACAAAATTGCCTATTGCTGGTCTGTGAAAGAATTTGTGAAATGCATCCATTATTTTGGAAATATGCATTACACTCTTCAAATATTATACATGATAACATTCTGTTTAACATAAAGCAACAATTTTTATTTTTATTTATAAGTAAATCCTCAAATGTTTCCATGTAAATTTACCTCCAACAAGGCAGTGGCTGAGTTCACACGTGATACTAAGCCATAGTGTTCAAATTCAAATTCAAATTTCAAATTTATTGGTCACATACACAGTCATACATGGTACGATATGCAGTGAAATGCTTACGCAA
>JAEANM010001948.1:0-25939 GCA_017656035.1 Myanophis thanlyinensis
GGACACTTAACCAGGAACTACAAGCACACTCAGGACCACAACCAGAACCATGTCTGCATCCAACTCCCACCTTCCCAGCTACCCTTAACTATTTTTCTAACCCCCCACTCTCCCTTCCTACCTAACTTACCTGCAGTTGTGTAAGCATTTCACTGCATATCGTACCATGTATGACTGTGTATGTGACCAATAAATTTGAAATTGAAAAAATTGAAAATTGAATTGATTTACTGTTAGCGAATGTTAATATACAAGAAATATTGGCAGAGAGTTGCAATAGTTTTACATAATTTAAAAACTAATTTAATTCAGCAAAAACAATTTGTCAGGCTTGTTGGGCTCCCCAAAAGTTGCTTTAAAAAGCTTGGCTTTTATCCATTTTATGCTGGCGATTCAATGCCTTTGAAGGAATTTTAATGCACACATTGTGCCCATATCCACTATAGGTAATCCTCAATTTACAGTCATAATGTCCATTGCTAAACAAGGAAGTTGTTAAGTGAGTTTTGCCCCATTTTACGATGCTTTCTGCCACAAAGCAAGTTGTTACATGAATCACAGCAGTTGTTAAGTAAATCACAGCGCTGTTAAGTGAATCCAGCTTCCCCCATTGCTTTTGCTTGTCAAAAGTCTGTTGGGAAGCTTACAAATGGTAGTTACATGAACCCAGGACTGTGCAACTGTCATAAACATAAACTAATATCTAAATTTATGGATCTTGGGCTTTCTTATTCAACCTGCTTTTGGATTATGGATTTCCTGTCTGGCCGCTCTCAGAGGGTCAGATTAGGTAATCATATCTCCACAACCCATACTCTTAAAACTGGTACACCACAGGGTTGTGTGTTGAGTTCCTTACACTATACTCTTTATGTGCATGGCTGCACTCCCACTCACGCTAGTAATAGTATTATTAAATTTGAAGATGATACAACAGAGGTGGGATTTATCTCCAGGGGAGATTAGTCTGCCTACGGAGATGAGGTGGACCGGTTGCTTTTGTGGTGTGGGGACAATAACCTGGTCCTTAACACCAATAAGACTAAGGAGCTTATAGTGGACTATAGAAGGAATAGATCAGACATCCAGCCCTTGCTCATCAATGGAGACCGAGTGGAGCAAGTGGCCAGTTTTAAGTTTCTGGGTGTTATCATAAAAGAGGACCTGACCTGGGGCGCTCACATTGCAGCACTGGTCAAAAGGGCCCAGCAGAGGTTATATTACCTGAGACTTCTCAGGAAACAACAACTAATTGAAAAACTGCTGGTGACCTTCTACCGCTGCACCATAACTTACTGTACATGGTTTGCCAATTGCTCAGTGGCTGATAGGACAGTGCTCCAGAGGGTTAACACGTTGCCCTCACCCCTCTTTGGAACAGCTTTATAGCTCCCACTGCCTTAAAAAAGCTCAAACCATTCTTAAAGATCCATCTCACCCTAGGCATCCTTTTTTTTTTTAACTATTACCATCTGGCAGATAGTACAGGACAATAAAAGAAGGACAAATAGGCTGAAAAACAGCTTCTATCCAGAGCAATAATTATATTGAATTCTACTGTATAGAGCAGTATTAATGCAATATCAGGGGTTTTCAATTCAATTGTATAGAATATGAAGGATGTGTGTTTTTGTTTTATTTTTATAGTTATAATGTACACTGAAGATGACATTTAATTTCATTATATGAGGTGCAATGACAATAAAGTAAACTAAACTGAAGTAAATAGATGCCAGTTGCCAAGCACACAAAGTTTGATCACACAATCATGGGGATGCTACAACGATCATAAGTGTGAAAAATGGTCATAAGTAATTTTTTCAGTGCCATTATAACTTTAAATGGCCATTAAAAGAATGGTTGTAAACTGGAGACTACCTGTAATTGGTTAAATACTAATATTATACTGAATCAAGTTTTAGGCAGGAAATTAAAAATGTCAAAGTTCAAAAATGTCAGCAAAGTATATTCTGAGAAACAGAAATTTAACAATTTATGAAGACCTCTGGATAAATTGTGTCTAGAATGCTACAAAGCTAATGACTATATTCTTCTGGAAAGATGTTCGTGTACCAAATTCTAAATGTTGTTTCAGGGAAATATGTCAAACTCAGCCCTTGAATTAATTTTGTTTCAACAGAGACAAGATCAGAGCAGATGATTCCATGTGATTTGTGTTTAACTTTTAATTTTAATGATTTACAACAACACATGATTAGGACTCTTGGGTGTAAAAGAAGTAGAACCTCAATTTTTTGGACTCCTTTTTACTCTGCTTTTAACTTTTGATTTCTTCTATATATTTCTTCTTTTGCTTTTTTTGGTTTCCTTTTTTCCTCCACTTTGTTAATTAGTCTTTTCCTTTTATTTATGAAGGATTTCCTATAACGATGTTATATACAGCATTATAGTTTATATGTAAGTTTATTATCACATACTATCAGCTGTAATGTCTTTATTACATCTAATAAGAAAACAAATACTAAGAACACGAAAGTACTTTGGCAGACCAAGTTTTGCACATGATCTTTGACTGACCTACTATGACTAATTTCTGAAAAGTGGACAAAAAGATAGAAAAAAATTAAGAAAAAAATTAAAATTAATTTAAACTAAACAAGTTATTATGATTAGTCTTGGTGTGTTTAATATTTTTCTTCCTATCATATTAAAAATATAATTCATCTCAAAATTTTGGAGAGATCTTCGGAAAGTAGCCAAGATTTTCTGGAGACTGCAGGTTTTACACCATCAACCTATCTCCAATTGAGGTTTCACTATGCCACTTGAATGCTTGTAATACAGGCCAAGATCTAAATAAAGCCCCAGAACTGATAGAATCTTGTTAGATTAATGCATATGTTGTTTGAAATGATTTTTTTTCTTCCTAGATTTTCCCACAAGTGCAGGGTCTGGGCTTCATTTCTTCTTCTTTTTTTGATGAACTGAATGTTGATTCATTAATTGTGATAGGATATGATCAATCAGCTTGTTGCCTAAGCTTCATATCATGGGATAAAAGAGAGTAACTGACTCAAAGACACCCACCTGGTTTCTATGCCTGATGTCTTAAACCACTAACTAGACCAAACTGCCTGAAGTAAATAGAAGCGCCAATTAGGCCTAAAGAGTGGCACACCTGGCTAGAAGCCAGGAAACTGTGAGTTCTAGTCCCACCTTAGTCATGAAAGCTGTCTGGATGACTTTGAACCAGGCTCTTTCTCAGCCCAAATCACATCAAAAGGTTGTAATTGTGGAGAAAATAGGAGGAGGAAGGACTATTGTGTGTGTGTCCTTGAGTCTTGTGTTATTTATAAAAATAATAAAAGCGGGATAAATAAACAAATCACAATGTTAGAAGCATTTGGAGGCATCAGACTTCTAAAAAGAAAAACAAATATAGTAATGCAGTTTCCTTACCATCTGTGTGGACACCCACAATCAGATAATCTCCCATTGCACGAGCCTGTCGTAATTGGTTGGAATGTCCATAATGTACCATATCATAGCTAAAAAGAAACAAACAAAACCAAAAGTAACAAAGGAACTTCTGTAAAGGCATGTTAATGTTTGTTTTCACAAGATTCCACCATTAGCATGCATAGAACATAACAGTCCCCAAAAACAAAGAATTTACTCACTGCACCATCAATATTGCTTTTTAGTGCTGTCTACAGAATTGGAAACTTTCAGCATCTGCCTCTTTTGTACAGTGTCAAGAAGCACATACAAAAAGGTTGGAGTTTGCATTGCAATAGTGAAACTCTTTCATCCTTCCCTTCCTTTGCTCCCCTTACTTCACATGACTACTCACAAGCAGCAAATTGTAAATTTATTTCCAGTTATGTTACTGGAAATTTATCCATTATTACTGTTTTTTTCTGTTATTTTCATTCCTCTGCACCTCAAATTTTGACTTTAGGCATCTATAGCATCTATAATAATATTATATTCTAGATTTCTAATAAATGGAAAGAATGTATATTATCAATAAATTTAGATATATTTCACAGTATTCCCAAAGAGCCACAAGTAAAAAAACCCGAATATATTTAGAATTTGAAAATAGTTTTCTGCCCTGAAAGGAAAATTAAAATTATAATAAATGCAGAAATTCTCATTATCTCTGCTGCATCAGTAATATTGAAGTGAAGCATTAGAGGCATTAGAGAGGGAGTGCATGAATTCAGTCTCCTTATTCATAGAAAAATGGAGATGAATAAAGAAAAAGTAGAGTGAATGGGAAATGGCCCTCACTGGAAAAAATCTTTACATCCAATCAATTTCTCAGTTATCAGAAATTCTGAGAACAGAAAATGAAGGAAAAAACTTCTATTAAGGTGTTCACAAAATACTTAATATCTATGTATTTATATGTAACATAAATGTATTTGTATAATACATAATATGTATTTCTTTAAAAACTTTTTAAACTCGATACACATTGGACTCATTCCTTGTAATGGTATGTTCATACACTCTGGCAATGCTACCTTGATTTGGCTATTATTGCCTCTTATTAAGCTTTTTAAATATAAATATTATCCAGTGTTTGCCTCTCTTCTGTTTTTCCACTTGGCAATGGATGTGAGTCCTTGGCTAAAGATGGAAATTCAACTGGGTATTTTCAAAACTGAGAAAGTAAAATTGATGACATATTTCTTATCCCAACAATTTTTGGGAGACTGCTAGCATAACTTAAATCAGAGTTGCTTCAGACAGAATTCAATGTACATATCTGTAGCCTACAGTATTAGTCCCAAATTCCATTTAAGCTTGACTGGTGAAAGTGCATTTTGAATCTTGTCACATTTATAACCCCTGTACATTTTTCTGTCCTTTTTAAAAATTTCCTAATGAAAGAAACTAGATGGTTTCCACACATTTTGGTTAGCTTAAAATTCAGCTCAAATAAAATCTGAGTTTCCACAATTACATTTCTCATTTAGTATAGCTTCTCTGATTAATAATGACTAAAAAGAGTAAACAATGAAAGCATTCTACAAATAAATGTGCCTAAATAAATTAATATAGGATATTTTATTTTGCTAAAATAACACATTATTTTTTCCAAGCTAAAAACAAAAGTGTGTAATTGGAAAGATGGATTACACATTAATAAAATAAGAATATAGTTTCAGGAGAACTTCAATCCTTCAGGTTTAATTTGGCTGTAGCCCAGATGTTACCAAATGCCAAGCAGTTTCTAATGGGGCTCACAACTATCATATGACAATTCAGAAGAGCCTTAGTGCTAGCATTCCCAGGAGTTATCTTCCAGGAGTCATATGACTTTAAATCCAGTTTCCATGACAACTTCTGGAACAGTTCCAGGTCCATTTGTCCCCTTCCTCTGTAACTCAGCTGGGATATGGCTCATATTAACAGCATTTGCAATTTAAAAATCCTTCCAAGACAAGTATTACAGGGTATTACAGGGCACATATTTATAATAAATAAATATATTTTCTATGATAACCTCAGTGCCAAACATAATATTTTCTTTCATCTTCCTGATATCATGAAGCTGTTGATTACTTCCTATTTTTTTATTCCATTTTGTTCATTGTGTGGCATTCTCCCAACTAGTTTCTTTCCTTTCTAACTTATTTTACCAAAACTAAAAGGTCCTTGGACGTCTGTTTAGCTCAATAATTTTTCGCTACAGATTTTCATTTCATCTGGAAACTTCACTGAAACCTGAGTAAACTGCTTGAATATCCTTAGTTTTACCATTATGATTTCAACTTGTTTGTAGATCCAATATATCACCTTGTTTTTCAAATGGCACTCTAATTTTGACTGGTTATAATTTTAAATATTTCCTTCATGGTGTTTTCAGGCAATAAATACTGAATGGTTAATCTTATTCTTTTTCTTTAAAAAATCAGGAAAGAAACTCCCTGGCTGTTGATAATCTTCAATCAGTTATTGCTTCAGGCATTCCAATAGTAATTACCTGCACAAACCCAATATATTGCTGTGTCTCAATTTAAGTGATTCTTGGTAACTATTGGCACATACTTATGTTGTTTTCATGACAACAATGCAGAAGTTGTTTACTAGGATTTTTTAAAATTGACTTTCCAGTCTAATTTACAGTCCTGAGAATAACTTGAGTCTGTTCAGCATTCTCAAGTTCATTTGGAAATGTGCTGCCAAGATTGGATAGGTGCTGCCACCATTATGTTAATTTGGATAAGATATGATGATTTTTGAGCTAAGATTATCAAGAAATGAATGGCTATTTGGTTGATTCAGAGTGACAGTGAAAGTAGGATTAACAAGATCAGGGCATTCCTAAGTAAACATGTTAGGGAACATTGAATGCTTTTCCACCAAGGGGTTTATAAAGATGCCAAGAAGTCTACATTGTTAGGATTGTATTAAAAATATTTCAAAGAAAAAACCTTGCATAAATTACCATAACTACAAAAAGTAGTAGTAATGAATAGGAGTAAATTTGTTTATGCCACTTATGTTTTTTGTAGTAATAGTGTATGCAAAAATATAAAAATATTACTTTCAGAGATAATTATCGTGGAAGCAGTTCTAGAATCCAATGTGATTATGGCGCTAAAATTAATTGGGTGAACTTAATACAAAAAAACTATTTCACTACTAAACTGTAGGCACCCAGAATAATTCCATGAGGTACTCTCCACTTTGAATGATCACTTCAGAACTTGTGCACCAGTTTATATGCCGTTAACTGGTGAAATTACTGAATTATCTGATCATAAAGCAGACTACAAATTTGATCAGTAACCAAAAACTACGGTATAATGCCGTGATGGTGGACCTGTGGCACGCACAGCTATCTTGCTGGGCACACGACTTGTTGGCCAATTTACCTTCAACAAGCATGCGTGTGTGATTGTGCATGCGTGCGTGCGCGATTGCAGAGACCAAGTGGTATTTGGGCCTCCGCTGTGCATGTGCATGATTGTGCATACAAATGTGAGCAATTCCGGAGACCCAGCTGGTCTTCGGAGTTCTCCTGGGCATGCACGTGTGATTGTTCATGCGTGTGAATACTTGTGCCCACTCTGCATGCTCATAGTGCGGTTGCACACGCTGCACATGTGGAGGAGCTGCACACAAGCGCGGATGGCATGCGCAAAGCATGTACTTTTTGGCATTTGGTAAGTAAAAGGTCTGCCATCACTGGTATAATGAATACTTTATTTAAACAATTGCTGTAGAAAAGCAAATAATTCTATTCAAACAGTATTTAACTAAGCTAGATTTTTGTCTATTGACTTAGAATTTTAAATATCAGTTGGGAAGACAACAGAACTGAGATAATCATTTTGAAATTGGCTCACAGTCTTCATGTTAGAAAGATAGCCATAGAAACTGAAATAATATAAAATGTTGAATTCCAACAGTCACGCATCAAGTCAGTCAATTGACTTTATTTATGTTGACAGAAAAGAACAGGAAATATAGGCTACTTCTACAAAGTTCTGGGACAGCAGTATTACTTCTTGCAATGGTTTACCATTATTATACCATCCATACCCATTTACAAATACAATTTAGACCGATTTGACCCGTGCCAATAAAAGTTAATTTAGGCCAGTGATAAAAATCATGAGTAGATAAAAGCAAATACTGTTTCGTGGCTAAGCACCGTAGCTTCCTGGAATGTTTAATCATCTCAAAGTATGTCTTTGTGGGCAACTCATGTTTATAAGCTCCAAAGTCCATAGTACCAGGAAGAGTACACCCAGTCCTTTCACATGGGTTAATTTATTAAAAAGCTGACTGCTTCAGAAACAAGTCAGTCAGAAGATAAAGTGAAATCCACAAGAACATATTAACCACAGCTACCAACCAACCTACCTACCCGTACTACTGGAACTGCTGCCAAAGGCTCGGCTGGCAGGATTGGCAGCCCTGAAAACCAGCTCATCTCAAAAACTCCAGTGGATGCAAATGGCCTGCTTATTAATGTCTACTGCTTGCGCACACATGCTCAGGCACATTACAGATTCTGTCCTTAATGAGCACATCTGGCAGACAGCATCCCCACCCACCCACCCCCTCCAAACCAAGCAGTGCCAAACGACTCCACCAAAAATGCTGAAGAGATCAAGTGGCGCTTGCCAAAAGATGCCATTTCAAATGAGCTGCAGCAAACACTTCCGTGATTCAACCGTACACAACACACACACACACCTCCCCCTCACTCACACAGATGTCAATCATAGCTTTACAGTAAATTCAGCTCTGGGTTAGAGTCTCCAAATCTAAGCGGACGAAACTTTGGTCCTAGCCCCTGATGAAGCCTGGCAGCAAGAAAATTTCAACAGCCGCCAACCCAGGGTGCATAAACGAGCCCTTAAGCGGGAAGGAAATGCTCCCGGCCAACAAGCCTGGGCGGGAGCAGCACAGGAGCCAGCTGAGAAAACCTCCAAGAGGAGCCGTTGAACCGAAGCGGAAGCGCGAGGGGCGTTGCCATGGGGACCCGTTTCGGCGCGGCAGCTCCTCGACGCCGTGGGAGAGGTTGCCATAGAAATGCCGAGCCAAGCATCCCAACTCCAAGGTCCGCGATCTCTCCGCTTGGAAGGACACTCACCATCCGTCGCACCAGACGCGCACAGGCCGGGCGGCGGCGCTGAAAGAGGAGGCGCCTCCGGCAGCTCCGTTCCGCAGCATCTCGAGCAAGAGAGCGCCGGGCAACCCGGCTGCCGTCCCGACCCCGCCGCTGTCACTTAGTCGGGGACCGCCCCCGCCCCCCCACGTGACCGGGGAGGAGCCGGAGCTGCCCGAAAGCGCCGCCGGGTTCGTGACGTCCCTAGAGGCCCCGCCCCTTTTGAAAAGCCGCTCGGGTGAAGGAGACGCTGGGAAAGCTCGCGGGGGTGGGGGGAGGGGCCGGGTGCCTGTGGCGGTAGGGAAGATAGTCGTACTTTTCTGTCGTCCAGGCTGCAATTTATGGGCGGACGGGGAGTTTCCCTCAACTCCATTTCACGCTTCTTTCTTACTGCATGTGGCTTTTTGAAGAGGCATCATTTGTTTTTTTGTGGAATTACCACTTTTTGCACATTACCCCTAGCAACCATTCGTCTTTCAGTGATAGGTGAAACCTTTCCAGGGTGCCTAAGACATTCTAAAATGTGAAAGTCAGTCAGCAGGGATGCCGATCTAGAAAGGCACATTTCCAACAGACCTGCTATTATTTCCATTTCTATTTTAGGAATAGAGTATTGCTCAGAGGCAGCATTTAATATAGAATGAGTGCTGGGCTACAGGTAGTCCTTGTACAGTTCATTTAGTGGCCATTCCAAGTTACGACAACACTGAAGAATGACATATGACCGTTTTTCACACTTATGACCATTGAAGCATCCCCATGGCCACATGATCAAAATTCAGATGCTTGGGAACTGGTTCATATTTATGACGTCTTAGGGTCAGGTGACCAGCTTTTGCGACATGACAGGCAAAATCAATGGGGAGTCCAGATTTACTTAACAACCACGTGTCAGTAACAACAAAAGCAATGATTCGCTTAACAACTGTGGCAACAAAATTTGTAAAGGGGCAAAACTCATTTAACATGTTTCACTTAGCAACATAAATTTTGGGCTCAGTTTTGATCATAATTCAAGGACTACCTATATAGCATCTATACCAGGCCTGTGAAACTGGCGACCCACAGGCTGGATATGTCATGTGCCCATCCCAGCTCTGCAAAGGCAAAAAATGTTGCAATACATCACGATCTGGCCCGTGATGCTATCGAGTTTGACATCCATGATCTACAGTAGGGTGACCAACCGTCCTCTTTTGCCCGGACATGTCCTCTTTTTACATCCAGTCCGGGGCGTCTGGGCAGGTTTTATAAATTTTATAAATTTACCCGGACGCCCCGGACTGGACGTAAAAGTGGTGATGTCATGTCCGGGCAAATCAGCTCCAGCAAGAAGTCCCGCTTTCCCTGCGTCGTTGGAATAAGCTTCTTGCTTCTCAGCCAAGTCTGGATTTGCGGTCGATTTCCGGCGAAGGAAAGCCAGCCCCCCCCCTGACGCCGCCGACGCCCCCCGTCTTCTTTTTTGACTATCAAATATGGTCACCCTAATCTACACCAAAACCTAAAGAGCCAAACTGAAACAACTGTCAGAAGCCATTTATAATAATTTTATTAATAATTGTTAATTGGCAGCCCTGAGTATTAAAAGCCAACCTCCCCTTAGATGGCAGAAACCCAAGCTAAGCTTTGGTCCTTGTCAGCTAATTATAAAAAATCTCTATGAAAATAGCAGCTGTGTTTTTTTCCAGTTAGCCCAGCAATCCTGATGAACTCTAGTGCAGATGTCATTTCTTGCCCTGATTTTAGTAACTATAGTTGGTCCTCAAAATCTTTTTTAAAAAAATCTGTTATCAAGAGTTCTTTTTCCTCTTTGTGCTTTTTGCACAGCCTCTGCCAAACCAACCACCAGAAGGAGGATCTGGATGCATCTGTTGTTCCTCTCCCAGTTGTACTTCATGAAGACTTGCTGGTGGAGCCACGGATTTTCGGCTATGACTGCTTTCTTCTGCAGATTGCAAAGGAACAGCCAGAGAAAAGATGGGGTCTTTCATTCTACAGATAAACATGATAATATGTAATGTTAATTTGCACAGCTACTTGTGAGTAAGTGCCTTGAACCAAAGTAGCAGCTTACTTTTTGAACTATTATGCAAAATATATTCAACCATAGCAGGATTTGGACCACACCATCTTCCTTACAACTTTGGATGACAAATTCTGCCTCCAAATAAATCAAAATAAATTATATTATCAAGGGAATTTGACAGCTCATGATGCTAACCAAGCCTGACACTGAACAAAAGTGACACTGAACAAATTTGGTTGTCACTGACCTATCATAGGAAGGAATGGGAAGTCCCAACTCGTCCATCAACAACTTCATCACATCATCACATCTTCCATGAAGTTTTAGGGCTGCGAGATCATCCTTTGGTGTCCACTGCAAATACAATAGATTGAGGTTGGATTAGTTTCCAACATCCAAACAGTCTGAGTGACATAACACTGCTACTCATCAGATTCAGACAGGCATAAGTTTTATTTTTTTAATTGCAGGGTTGGTAAAACATCTTTAGCCCTTTTTAAAAAATGACATTCCAATAGTTAGTCAGTTAGGAAAAAAATACTTTCTCTTTAGTTTGAATATATGGCATCTAATAAAATTTCAAAGTGTAAGTCAGAATACAATGGGAAGATTTTGGAATACTGAGAAAGAGACATAATTAGTTCACGTTCCAACCATTACTGCATTATCACTGGACAGAAATAGAGAAGCCAACTTAACATTTAAGAGGAAACAAGTGTCTGAAGTTTATCAATGTAGGACATACATTTCTGAATATAGCTGAATGCCATTCAGATTCTATTCACACTATGTTAAGAGTCATTATCATGGAAATCTTAACCTAAGGAAACAAAACTAATCAAACAATTGTTACACATAGCTATAAACCATCTATTTTAATTGACAAACCTCCAAAGCCCCACACATTTTATTTATTCTTAGTATACAGTAGAAGAAATAGTCTATGACCTTCTGCATACATTGTTCCTTATCAAAAGTATATAAAAAGCAAATGAGATAAGGACATGCATCTGTATATTATGCTCTACCTCATAATATACTAAATCACTAAACTCACCTGAAGATTTACAATATAGAGTTTAGGACGGTGTCTGGGGGGTTTACTCATGCACCATAAATGTGGATACTTTTTCAAAACCTGTTGGAAAAAGGATAATAACACAGCATCTGTTACTGCTAAAAGGTGAATGTCATTTATATATGGAGACTTTCTCCAATGCATATTTACAAATTTCCCAGAAAGTAAAAAGGAAAGTGGGGCAATGAGAACAAACATCTTCTTATAGATTTATTATTCCAGGATTCTGGATTACCAAATCATCTGCAGGACTTTTTTTTTAGAAAAATTACTTTTGGACTAAGTAACATGCATAGGTGCAGTATTTCAAGAACAAGTGGCCAACATACAATTTTATGTTAGAACTCAAATGTTACTACCTCAAATTTAAGGGGAAACTTTTAAAGTCAGAATACCTGAAAAATGTTCTTACTAATTCCACCTCCTACTATTA
Source organism: Myanophis thanlyinensis (assembly GCA_017656035.1). Taxonomy (NCBI): domain Eukaryota; kingdom Metazoa; phylum Chordata; class Lepidosauria; order Squamata; family Homalopsidae; genus Myanophis; species Myanophis thanlyinensis. Next base: position 12,137 of record JAEANM010001948.1, read on the forward strand.
CAACTACAGCTAACAATACAAGTCTATATAAATTTATTTTAAAACATTCAGATTACTCATAGGAAAATATGTATAGAACTACAGCCTGAGTTAATAGAAAACTAAAATGCCACCCAGGGTATCAGGAACTCTTCTCTTTAAATATGATATATCAAGGTGCATCATGTTTAAAGATGAGAAAGAAACTGAGAGAAGGAGCAGATCACAGTTCTACTTGACCAGTGCCAGTTGCTGAGATTCTTATGAAGAACTTTGGATTCATGTTTAATATATCAGAATTCTGGTGATACTGTCCCCACATATCTTGAGAAAGTTATCTTGGGAAAGTATTGGATTGGAGGAAAGTGATCTTAGGGTGACTCAGTTTATTATGTTTTTAAACTTTTAAAAAAGTAGCTTTTATCTTCTTAAACACAAAAATATTATCAAACTCTATAACTTATAAATCAAACCTTAAGTGTAAAAGTTTTTAAATATGCACTTTAGCTTTGAAATGAATTAGTGTCCAATTGGGCATTTTTGAAGTAGGCCATATTACTTTAAGATGAATTTTAACAATAGATTAGGCAATTCTTAAACCCTTTCTGGTCTTGTACTGAACTATATAGTCTGCTCAAAATGTTTCAAGAAGAGCATGTTGACTTGATGCTGTTGGCTACTTTCTTAGTGAAAAAGGAAGCAAATGATATCAGAATAGTATTGTACTAATACAAGGAAAAACCCAGACCTGTTCTTTTCTACAGGGTTTAATCAAATCTTTTTCAATACTTCTAAAGGAACAATTTGAGAATCCTCTTCTTGATTTCTTTTTAACAGTGCTTGTTGCATGATATTTTATTTCCAGGGAACAATAAATAGCAAACCAGCAGTTAAAGCATATTATTTTATTTGGAAAATTACAAGTAGTCTTCAACCTACAACCACAATTGAGCCCAAAAGGAAGACATTTTTAAAGTAAATTTTGCTCTATTTGGTGACCTTTCTTGCCACAGGTGTTACGTGAATTACTGAAGTTGTTAGGAAAAAGGTGATCACGTGACTCCAGGATACTACAACTGTCACAAATATGAGTCAGTTGCCAAGCGTCTCAATTTTGACCATGTAAGCATGAAGATGCTGGAATGATCATGTGTGAAAAATCACCCTGTCACTTTTAAACTTTTCTGTTGTTACTTTGAACAGTCACTAAATGAATTGTTGTAAATTGAGGACTATCTGTACTAAATTACTGTTTGTTTTTTAATTCTAGGGGGAAAGACTATCTTCTCCTTTACAGATATAATTTTAGGAACTTAATCTCTTGCCCAATCCAGCTCTTTCACAAACCTGTATTCATTAATTTTCAGCATATCTACATAAATAAAGATCACTGATAAAAAGAAAAAGCTTAGCATATGATTTGATTGCTACTATACTAAAAGGAATCTGTAAGATTATATTGAAGGGATAATAGGAAGGGAACGACAGATTCTTGACTTACAACAGTTTATTTAGTGACCATTCAAAGTTACAACGGCACTAAAAAAATGGAACTTCTGATTGTTTTTCACAAACCGACGACCGTTGCAGCATCTCCATGGTCACGTGATCAAAATTCAGATGTTTGGCAGCTGGTTCAATTTTATAACAGTTTCAGTATCCCATGTCATGTGATGACCTTTTCAACCTTCTGACAAGCGAAGTCAATGGGGAAGCCAGATTCACTTAACAACCATGCTGATAAGTTAACTGCAGTGTTTAACTTAACAACTGTGGCAGGAGAGGTTGTAAAACGGGGCAAAGCTCACTTAATTGCCTTGCTTAGCAACAGAATTTTTGAGCTCAGTTGCGATCGTAAGTTGAGGATTACCTGTATGTGGTTTCAACAGCTTCTATTTTTGCAAGCTGAATTTTGAAAACCACAAAATAAAATCTCACTTAGTTCATCATTAATTTTCAGTATTTTTCCAAAAGCTTCTTATGCACAGTTGAAAGGAATACATCTTAAACCATGACGCATTTTCACTATTGTGCCAAGAAGATATTTAATTTTACCTTCAAGCTAGACCCCAAGCAAAGAATCACATCTGCTTTGCTAGCAGCTTCTGTTGCTGCCTCCCAGTTTAAGGGTTGCTGTAAAATACCCTTCTCTCCAAAGTGTACAATTGTATCTCTCAGCTGTGCTCCACATTTATGGCATAATCTCCCAGTCTGGTGCCTATGCAAGGCTGTGCGCTCTGTCACATCAAATATTCGTACATATTCACGATTGGGTGTGCAAGATGTGCAAACCTAGTTTGGGACAGAATCATAAGACTTTATTAGCATTTTTCTTCTATGACAATGCACAAAACCTCACTCTCTCCAAGCACTCACCTCTATATACATGTTTCCATGCAGCTCGGACAGGGCTTCTCGAGGGAGGCCACTGCGCAAGTGAAGCCCATCACAGTTTTGAGACACTACATGCTTCACCTAAAAAGAAAAAAAAATGGGGTGAAAATGGAAATAGTATCATAGACAGTAAGAGAAGATGTTCTCCTCTCTTCCTTTGTCCTTACTCAATCACATTCAAGATACAATAAAATCCTTACGATGTACAAAAAACTTTATCTTCTTTTTCTCACCACAGTAGTCCTTGACTTACGATAGCAATTATGACAGAAATTTTCACTGTTAAGCAGTACAGTTGTAAACCGTGACCACGTCATTTAGTGAAAGCGATCCCTGCAGTTCTGGTCGTCGTCATTAACTGAATCCCAAATTCCTGCCAGATTCTCATGACCAAAGTTAATGGGGAAGTCAGCAGGAGGTTGCAAGTCCCAGGCCCACAGGCAGGTAAGTGGTTGCTCCCAGGTGGGGAGGGAGCAAGGGGGTATGGGCAAGCAAGGGAGGGTGTCTGAGAGATGCAGCACAGGGAGGATGTGCACAGATACGAGGCAGAATCTGGGACAATGTAAAAAGGGGTGCATGAAAGGAGCTGTGTGAGCTGAGGATGTGTGAGGGCTTGCACAGTGCAGAGGGGCGGGGAAGGGTGCCCCAGTGAGGAAGACTTACCTCCATGACTTGAAACCTTGAATTTTAAAAAAAAAATGAACCCCCATTGATTTTCTAAGGAAAATCAGCAGGGAAGATCACAAATGATGATTATGTGATTGAAGGGTGCCTGGCAACCAGTTGTAATTGTGAATGGATTGCCAAGCAGTCAGATCACGATCATATGACTGAGTTTGAGAACTGATGGTAATCACAATTGGTTCAGTGCCATCCTAACCTCAAATGGTCACTGAATGAATGGTTGCAGGCCAAGGACAGCGTTTACTTGTTCTGTTGATTGGCAGCAGGCAATAAAATTGTTTTGAAATTGTTAGCTACCAGATTGGAAGCAGCTTACAGTGGTAAATATGGTTGCTCAATATGCCTATTCAATCCTCCCTGATCAAGTTTGAGCACCATGGCCTTTAACCTATTTCAAGTCTGAGACAGAAAAATGGAAGATTTAATGACTATGCTATCTGGATTCCCAGTGTAAGACTACGAGATGCAGAATGTTACCTCCTGAAGAATTCCAAGGACCAGCAACTAATTTTCTGAAGACAGATAAAGCTATTAGCATGTCTCAAAGAGAGTATGTCTTACAGGAAAGGCAAACACTGGTGAGCCATAGACTGCCCTCCAAAAGGCTACTGAGTTTTAAAATTCTATGGTTACAAAGTGTAATGTACTTTTCTTCCACAACTTGAAAGTTTCCATTCACTTTTATTCAAGTTTAAAAAGCATTTCTAACTTGTATGTGTTAGGGATATGAAAACTTAACACTGTAGCTTATCTCACTGTTAGCAGAAATTGCTTTGGCACTGAGATTCTGAGCTAAGCATTCAGAATCTTTAAGCACTGAGATTTCTAGGCAAGAAAAAATATGAAGAAGAATCATACTTTCTATCAGGAGAAGACTGATATAAAAAAAATAAGAGTTAAAGAAGAAAGGCAATAGCAGAAAGAGAAGACATGTAGTAAGTAGTGGAAATGGAAGACAAATGAAGCAGGGAAAGAAAGCAAGAAAAGCAAAGAAAGGGAAGGTGTAGAATTCTGGGAATGCCAGCCCCTCTGCATGTCAGTTTGCACATCTATGATTTAGACCAGTGTTTCTCAATCTCAGTAACTTTAAGATGTATGGATTTCAACCCCAGTGAGCACTACAAGCTGGGGAATTCTGGGAGTTGAAGTCCATGCATCTTAAAATTGTCCAGGTTAAAAAGCACTGATTTAGACAGTGGCATCAGCGTATTCTGTACTCTTGTCTTTTACAAAAGCATCTAGAAACAATACGACAAGTACTGTAGATACAACATGCAGCAAATCTAACAGTCGCTTAGAGAATATGGCCTCAGAAGCGCAGGACTGAAAATCAAAGAGCTTACCAGTTTGTTCTTGTGCAAACAAGCAATGCTCATGTGGGTGAGTGTGGGCTCTGCTTCACTCAGATCGGTAGCCCTGACACATGAAAAGAAAAGAAATATGAAAAGCAAGAACCAGGATTCCAATGTTACATAAGAAATGCTTTTGAACCAATTACCTGATACTTCTCCCTTTTTGCAGCATTGTCCACACCCCATTTGGGCCTCTGTAGTCAGGGATTGAAGCTGCCTATAAGGAGTCACAAAGAAAAAGTAACACTACTGGTTGAAATGTGTTTGAATATTAGTACCTCGGGTTAGTAGTTAGGCTGTTCGTTTGAGCTCCGAGCTTGGCAATTTGATTGCAAACATTTCGTTACCATTTGAGGAGTGACACAGTTCAAAATGCACTGGCCATAACTCTTCAAATGGTGACAAAACGTTTGCAACCAAATTGCCAAGCTCGGAGCAAAACCAACAGCCTAAACACTGGTTTCATTTCAAGAATGCATTGTCTTGCTTATATTGTATAAGCATCTCTACCTTTTACTTCCATGCCATGAAATTACTTGATTGTTGTAAAAAAAAAACACCAGAGTCACTTTTTTGAGTTAGGTGGCTGTACAAATTCGATTAATAAAATAAAAATCCTAAAGCTACTGCTAAATTACTTCTTTGTACCAAACATGCTGCCATCACCCAAAGACCAAAGCCTTCATAGGATAGTATATCTATCCATCAGCTCAATTTGCACACCTTAAAAGTTTACCCTGAACAAAACAACAGACAATCTCCAGTTTATTCTAAAGTTACAGCTATATAACATGCTGCTTTGGCACAGCAGGATCAGGGACTATTGTGTTGTACCTGCAAAACACTCTACTATTGCCAAGTAAATAGTATAGATATGGCCATGAAGTCACAATGAGTTGAGATTGGCTCGAAGGAAGTTTTACACGGGAAGGATGTAGTTTATCTTTCTCTTCACATCTCCAATTTTTTTGGATAAAATAGTTACGCAAACTACTAGAATCTACCTGCCAGCCAGGAAACTCACTTCCACTTTCACAGTATTTAGCTGTCTGTCACAGTTCTTTCTCAAAGCACAAAAAGTGTGAAATATTCACATATTTTACACCTCTCGAGCATTCCATCTCACAGAGACTACTTCCAGAAATATATTTTGCATTCTAAAGAAGAGTTGGCTCCTTGAGATGTAAACAGCTCAATATAGTTTTATTTTTTTCTGACAATTTAGATGAAGAAGATTGGTATACAGAATTCTACTTGTTTCTACCAGTCTTTAAGGAAACCCAAACAATTTACACCAGGGATCAGTGCCCTCCTTTGGAATGCTACCTATCATGAGTACAATGAACACATACTTTTCTTAGATTCATAACACAATCTAATCTTTTTGATTAGCAACAGTAAGAACTGGACACGAAACCAAATTGAGAAAGGAGTCCGGCAAGGTTGTATACTATCACCCTGCCTGTTTAACTTATATGCAGAACACATCATGAGAAAGGCAGGGCTAGATGAATCACAATTAAGATTGCCGGGAGAAATATCAACAACCTCAGATATGCAGATGATACCACTCTAATGGCAGAAAGTGAAGAGGAACTAAAAAGCCTTCTGATGCGAGTGAAGGAGGAGAGTGCAAAAGCTGGCTTGAAACTCAACATTAAGAAAACTAAGATCATGGCACCTGGCCCTCTCAATTCATGACAAACAGATGGGGAAGAAATGGAGGTAGTGACAGATTTTATTTTCCTGGGCTCCAAGATCACCGCAGATGGAGACTGCAGCCAAGAAATTAATAGACACTTGCTCCTGGGGAGGAAAGCCATGGCAAAGGTAGACAGCATTCTAAAAAGGAGAGACATCACCCTGCCAAAAAAAGTGAGAATAGTCAAGGTTATGGTTTTCCCAGTTGCAATATATGGTTGTGAAAGCTGGACCATAAGGAACGCTGAATGCCAAAGAATTGAGGCCTTTGAACTATGGTGCTGGAGAAGACTCCTGCAAGTCCCTTGGACTGCAAGGCAAACAAACAAGTCAGTCCTAGAGGAGAGCAACCCTGACTGCTCTTTAGAAGGTCAGATCCTGAAGATGAAACTCAAATATTCTGGCCACCTAATGAGAAGGAAGGACTCACTGGAGCCTAATGGTGGGAACGGGCAAAAGAAGAAGGGGACGGCAGAGAATGAGGTAGCTGGATGAAGTCACTGAAGCAGTTGGCGTGAGCTTAAATGGACTCTGGGGGATGGTAGAGGACAGAAAGGCCTGGAGGAACATTGTCCATGGGGTCGCGATGGGTCGGACATGACTTCGCAACTAACAACAACAATCTTTTTGAACTTTTTAAGAAAAACGTTGCAGAAAAAGTAGCATTTTCCCCAAAAAGATTAGGAAGAAAAATGAAAAGCTTGATAAACAGAAGTAAAAGAATAAGCACAATAAACAATGACATGAGGAGAATAAATACACCAGCATGAGAACCAAAAAAGATGGATGGGCGGGGAAAGGGGAGGTGGGAGTCTGCCATCAATCGTAACAGCCACCAATGAAAATAATCCGAGCTAAATAATAAGCTCATTGAGTTGATACTGCTAATGGAGAAACTCTGATTTTTGGGGTGGGTGGGGGGATGGAAGTCACAGATCCCAACATTTAATTTTTTTTTCTTTTTTTCCCCCCATGGCAGAACCAAGTCCCCTGACTGTCACTCTTTCAGCGGCCAGCCCGCCCCTCTCTTCACGCCACCGCGTCCCATCTCGCAGACGGAGGTCCTTCACTTACGGGACAGGAGGCCTCCTGCTGGTTCAGTAGGGGACTACAGGAGAGGCCGGCAGGACAGCCCCGTTGAGAAGGAGAAACTTCGCTCCACAGAAGAGACGGAGTGGCTGAGGGGCAAACTTTTGGAGATTTTTGAGGGGCAAGACCGAAAAGTGGACTTCGTGCTCATCAGAGAACCTAGCTGCCAAGACCTCAACAAGCTTTCCGAGGCTATTCTCAGTTTTACTTTCTGAGACAGCTGGCAGAGGATTTTGTGTTTCTGCTCCCAAAACGAGACCATCTGACAACGGTTGCCTTCAGATAGTCAAAACGATTGAGGCGGCCTTTGTGGCCGCTGACAATGGAGCAAACGCTTCAGGAATGAAGACAAAGACACTTCGGTCTTAAAGCCTGCACTGTTGTGGGTTTTTCTCCCCCATTTTCCTTAATATCGGATGAATCTCAGGTTGCCTTCTCTTCAAAAACCGGAGATCTCTCCGTTCCAGAAATGTGAAGTTGCTTGCAGGACGTTAACTCCCCACGCGCAAGATGGCCGACCTACGCTAGGGGAGAGCGAAAAACTTTTGAGGTGAAATGGCTCCAAACAAATTGATTCTTGGCTACGAGAGAAATCCCTTGCGGGGATTTCTCACTTAAAAAAGTTCCAATTCCCAGCATCCAATCTCGGCTCGGTATTAACCGATCGGCGATGTCTCTCGATAAAAAGCCATGACTTTTGTAAGCTTTCACGTCGACATGAGGGATACTTAGGGCTGTCCCGAGCTCGGTTGTTTTCCTGCAGATGTTTCACTACCCAAACTAGATTACATCATCAACTGATGCTAGCACTGATGATGTTACCTAGTTGGGTAATGAAACGTCTGCAAGAAAAGAACCGAGCTCAGAGCGCACCAAGAACCCCCTCATTTCAACCCTGAGCTACCAATCTCCTTTATTGGTAGACATGCTTCAACAGAATCTCCAATTTAAGCAGGACCTCCATTTTAGGCACAACTTCCATTTTAAGCAGAACCTCCATTTTAGGTTTAGTGAGAGCACCGGCACTGTGTATTCTCTGCATGTTACCGTTTGATTGGAGTTCAATTTAATATTAAGATTAGATATCTGGCTTGATAAAAAGCTGCTCTATACTTCTACAATAGCTTTCCTCAAAAGGTGGCAACTTCCAAACGCATTCAGTGCCTTCAGGTGCAGTTATCAACCTTGCTAGTCAAAAAAACGATGGGAATCGTTTCACGCACACGCACATCGGCTGGAAGAAAATCTGAGCCTCCAATACCAATTGTACATAAATCCTATTTTATACCTTTCTTGAGTATGGTGCCAAAATCAATTTTATGCCAAGAGATTTTTAAATTTTTCTCTTATGCGACTCAAGTACGTTTGGGGCGCTCAGTTCTTTATACAGTCTCTTACAGTATAAATAATAGATGTTTTTTGTATTAAAAAGAAATATTTAAAATTACACTTTTGCAGGACGGAGAGGAAAAAAAAATGCACTGTCCCTCCGAACTATTTTTTTGAAAGCTAAAAATAAATCTTGGGTGTTTTTTTTTTTGAAAACAGTATTGTGTGCTTATAGTGTCCTCTTGGAATTGGTATGCTGTTGTTGCTAGGGTGGAAAGCCAGTTATGTAATGCAGGTAAGTTCTTGACTTAAGCGATCACAGTTGAAGCCAAAATTTCTGTTGCTAGGTGAGACAGTTAAGTGAGTTGTGCCCCATTTTCCGATTTTTCTTGCCACCATTGTTAATTAGTAACGGGCTGTTAAGTCGATCTGGCTTTCCCCACGGACTTTGCTTGTCAGAAACTTGAAACAAATGATGGTCACGTGACCCCAGGACACTGCAATCGTCATATATGTGAATCCAGTTGCCAAGCATCCAAATTTTGATCATGTGAATGTTGCAATACCGGTAATCCTCGACTTACAATAGCAATAGCACTTATATACTGCTTTATAGTGCTTTACAGCCCCTCTCTAAGCGGTTTACAGAGTCAGCATATTGCCCCCAACAGTTTGGGTCCTCGTTTTACCCACCTCAGAAGGATGGAAGGCTGAGTCAACCTTGAGCCTGGTGGGATTTGAACTGCCAAATTGCAGGCACCTGACAGCAGAAGTAGCCTGCCGTACTGCACTCTAACCACTGCGCCACCGAAGCTTATAATAATACAACACACATTTGAGCCCAAAATTTCTGTTAAGTGAGACATTTGTTAAATGAGTTTTGCCTCCATTTTGCAACCTTTCTTGCCACAATTGTTGGAGTGAATCACTGCAGTTGATAAGTTAGTAACACGGTCGTTAAGTGAATCGGGCTTTCCCATTGATTTTGCTTGTCCTCGGGACACAGCGACAGTCATAAATATGAACCAGTGGCCAAACATCTGAATTTTGATTGCATGATCATGGGGATGCTGCAAAGGTTATTAAAACAATGAAAAGCGGTCTTTAAGTCACATTTTTCAGTGCTGTTATAACGCTGAACGGTCCCTCAATGAGCCGTAAGTCGAGGACTGCATGTAGCAGTGTGAAAAAGTCACAAGTCACTTTTTTTCGATGCCGTTAACTTCAAACGGTCACTAAACAAATAGTTATAAGTCAAGTACTACCTGTAGTCGAGTAATATAAAAGAGTGTTATTTTGTGACTAGCATTGTTTCCGTAGTCTTCTGTTTCCTAACTTTGATGTTTTGATGACAACTCCTTGGGAAAAAAAAATCACAGCACTCTGAATTATGTTTGTTTTTTTTTAACCTCGTTGTGTGAACCCAGGTAGGTTCTTCTTGTGTTTGTCAAATTGGAAATAGGGAAGATCACAAAACCTCCTATGACCACCCAAGGGTTTTTCACGTCCACAATTCGTAAGCAAGCCGATCGTGGGATTCTGCACTTTTTAGATTCTATGATCAAGGAAGGGTCTAGGTAGGACTTAGCATGGCCAACTTGCTCTGTAGGACAAAAGCATCTTTGGGACCAAAGAGCTATCAGCAAACATCTAAGATATAAAACATCTCTTGATATAAAGTGATAGAGATTACCCCATCTCACCCCACCCCCAACCTGAAGTGTTCTCAAATGGCTCCACCATGAGACAACTGTCTCCTGTGCTAACGCATTTGATGTAATGACCACGAGTGATGAGCTGGCATCTAGAAGACTTAATCCCAGGGGCGTTGTCAATCCACATCATCAGGGGCACTCAATGGATTGTCTCTCGCAAAACCCTTTGGGATAATAGATGTGTTTCTTTTAAGATGGTACGAGAAATGTTCTTTTGATTAACTTACTATCTCTTCTGGACATAGAGGAAATAGTTACCTATCTCCTCCCTACCTCCTCCCCCCATTGAGCAACCTCACTCCATTACAGCCCCCCTCGACACCTATTCTTGTCCTCTGCCTAGCTTCAGAACTTAGTAAAATATCAACTGATTTGTTGTCAGATAAAATTCCATGAAGGATGTAAAGACGGGGTTCAAAGGACTGCAACACGTCATGTAAACAGTCTCTTAAGATGGAAACTTTTCTGAAGTGGAGGAGACCAGGCTGATGCGACACGAGTTTCTTTGTCCTGCGAACTCCTCCCCAAAAGTTGGAACCCCCATAGTGTTCTTTTACCTGGGGAAAATCCAACATTGCTTTCTCGGAACTGGAATACAAGTAATCACTGCTTAATGATGGTAATTGGGACCAGGAATCCCACTGCAACACGACAACAGTTGTAAGTGCAATATCCCGTGACTGCACCAAGTTAGAAACAGTTGTGGCAGTCCCAGTTCCTGCCGTTAAGATAAATCTCATGCATTTCCTGTAGTCATGTGATCACCGTCTACGATCTGCTGGCTTCCCCAATGACTTTGCTTGGCAGAAACTGGTAGTGGAAGCTTTGCAAATGGCCATCACATGGCTGGGATGTTTGCAATATTGTCATGGCAAGCCAGTTATCCAGCTCCCACAAATCGCACATATGGGTAGTCCTTGACTTGGAAACAAACAACTGAGGACCAAATTTCCATTGCTAAATGAGTTTTGCCCCATTTTATGACCTTTCTTACCACAATTGTTAAATGAGTCACTGCAGTTGTTAAATTAGGAACACAACTGTTAAGTGACTAGCTTCCCCATTGACTTTGTTTGACAGGACACAAAAAGTGATCACGTGACCCCGGAACACCGCAACAGTCACAAGTCGGTTGCCAAGTGTATGAATTTTGACCGTGCCACCGTGGGCATGTTACAGTGGTCAATGGTGTGAAAATGGTGTGAAAAACGGTCATAAGGCTTTTTTAGTGCCACAGTAACTTTGAATGGTTGCTAAATGAACTGTGGTAAGTTGGGAACTCTCTGTACTGTACATGACCTGAGGGACGCCGCAATGGCTGCAACGACACAACCTGTTGTAAATTCCCCCACACCCCTTGTTATGAAGTACCTTCATAATTTCAGTCGCCAAGGGCTTGTTCAAGGAAAGGCTACCTGTTAACCTGCAAACAAAAGGCACAAGAAGTACATAAATATATGCATTGATTTATTTCTTCCTAGCTCTTGAAAAGCTCCCGTCCTGAAACCCGACTTCAAACCTCAGTCCGTGGCAAAGGTACGTTGGTAGGGGGTGAAGGATTGCGGGTAATCTTCAGTGACCGGCAATACAAGATGGGCGTCTTACCCAATCCCAGGCAGTAGTGCCACCAGTAAAGCTTTTGCCTGGGCTGTAGGATCACCCGGAGAGGTTCTTCTTCCTCGGCTGCGTCTTCCCATTCTTCTTGCTCGGTCTGAAGTCCCAGCCCTCCATAGATCGTAGGGAGGGCAAACTGGTGCCGGAGAAGAGACATTGCCAGAGATTCTGGATTCGCTGACTCGCCAATGTGAGCTTTCAACCCAAGTTTGAACTTCGAGTAGCCAACCTTGCGGGAGATTTCATTGCTGCTAGGCATGGGCAGGTCAGTTGCGTTGGAGAGGAGTTTGAGGCACTGCCACTGACCAAATGCAGCGCCGTGGGTGATGGACAATCCACCCGGGAGGAACGAAACCACGTCTGGGTTGATCACAAAGGACTCTTCCTTACGTCCTGCAGCGGGCACGAAACGGGTGCCCTGAAGCCGTTGCTCCTCGTCCATCCTGAAGCAAGCCAAATGGGCGGAATCGGCACCGTAGTAGTATAGCCCATTGAGAAGAGTGGGTTCCAAGTGGATCTCCTTCATCAAGGCCCCAGTGGCCAGATCGGCCACGCAGAGGACCACTCCTCGAGACAGAAAGAAGATGAAGAAACACCCCTCGCAGAACGCGTAGTGGTCTGCTCCGCGGCAGCTGGGGTGCAATGGGAAGACGTCCGAGGGAGGCTCGGAGTTTAGATCTGGCACTTGGCAGAAGGAGTCACCATGCAGGAGATAGATGGCCGAACCGCTGGGGTCTCCCACATAGTGGTCCTTTCCGCAGCAAGCAGGGTGGAGGGGCTGTATTTTGAGATCTTGTCCCGAACACAAGTCAAGTGTTTGAAGGAAGTAACCCAAATCTGAGCGGACCACGAAAGTGCCATGGCGAGTGACGAAGACCCCTGAGCCCGGGGAAGCCGTCCGGGGAACGATGGAAGCCATGGAAGAGACTGTGGATTAGCAATGATGGTTTAATGAAAACCTTGATTTAGACATTTGTACAATCTTCCTAACACTTTCACATTCTCCTTGCAGCCCTCATAACAGGCCCTGCTAGATGAGGCTCATGACTGAGTACAATTGCAGTGCAGCCCAATGGGTAGACACAGGAACCATTATTAGCTGACTAAACCACAGCTTTAGCATACACTAAAGCATAAACCCTGATTTGGAAATCGCTATGCTGCTGGATGCGGGAATTCTGAGAGTTGAAGACCACACATCTCAAAATTGCCAAGATTGGGAAACACAGTTAGACCTTGTCGTCAATTTGATCAGTAATCAATAAACTAAATAATTATGAGTGTTTTAGCTTAGTATATCTATTCTAGAATATCTATCTAATCTACAGTATCTATCTATCCTAAAATAGATATTCTAGGATAAATAGATACTGTAGATTAGGAAGGTAGACAGACAGATAGACAGGATACTGTAGATTAAATACTGTAGAGTAGGTAGGGAGACACAGACACTAGATTAGATACTGTAGATTAGGTAGGTAGGTGTTCTAGATTTGATACTGTAGATTAAATAGATATTCTAGAATGGATGATGGATGGATGGATAGATACCGTAAATTAGATACTGAAGATTAGGTAGGTAGGTAGGTAAATAGGATACTGCAGATTAGAAACTAGATTAGATAGCTATTCTAGAATAGAGATATTCTACAATATCTATCTAATCTACAGTATCTAATGTACCATATCCTATTTATCTACCTACCTACCTAATCTTCAGTATCTAATTTATGGCATCTATCCATCCACCCATCTGTTCATTCTAGAATATCTATATAATCTACAGTACAGTATCTAATCTAGTGTGTCTGTCTACCTACCTACCTACTCTATAGTATCTAATCTACAATATCCGTCTATCTACTTTACCTATCTAATCTACAGTATCTAATCTAGTCTGTGTCTACCTACTCTACAGTATCTATCTATCTATCTATCTATCTATC
>JAEANM010001949.1:0-25939 GCA_017656035.1 Myanophis thanlyinensis
ACCAGCTCCTGCCAAGCTGTGGTGCCCAATTACTTTGCTACAAAGGATAGAAAGCCATTTTTCCACATCTGTTTAATGTACCTGATGCATTTCCTTATTTATGATTTGAATTTCTGCATAGTTTCCAGAGGGATTGACTCACTGCCATTTTAACTTTTGAAAGTCTAGACAATGAGGCAGAAATGAGTCCTCAACATCAAATTTCCAACTCAAAGTATTCCTTTCAAAATATTAGTTATCTTTCAGCTGCTCTCTTCTCAACAACAGACAGTCTTTAAAAGGTGACATACCAAAGAGTGATTCACTGTACCATAGATAGCACTACCTTGGCTTTTTTTTTTAAAGTGAATCAACTGTTTCCAGCCAAACCAGTAAAAAAATGCTTGTTTTGTATATAATCAAGTTTAGTGTAACAGCAATTCTTCAGCATGACAAAGTACATCAGAAAGGTAAATCAGCCTTTCTCAGTTTCCACAGCCCCAACAGTTATCACTAATAATTAAGTTACAATGAAAAACACTGTGTTACATTCTATGAGTGTTTATTATTTTAAAGGAATTTTGGAAGTCTGAATTAAAAGTGTGCTGCATTCCAGGTATATTATGTTCTTAAATAACAAGTTTTAACAAATTTATGCAAAAGTGATTAAAGTAATATAGACTGGGACAAATTTGCTAACTTCACTATGGCACGTAGTATAGCTCTTTCAGCTAACTAGTTGGAGTATTTGCTCCCTCCAAAAGTTTGCCTGTAACATACTTTGTTTTTCCCTACTCTCCAAGCCACCATAAAATTGGCTATAAAACTTTCACTTCCCCTTTTATCTGCTGTCCTTTTGTTTCCCTCTAGAACAGGGATTTCTAAACCTTTTGCCATCACACTTCCCTTTAATGTAATTTTAATATACACACCTCCTCCAAAAATTCAGATGAATACCAAAAGGAACACAAATAAATAATGAAAGCAATACATTAGAAAGGTGGATTGGGAAGATAGACTTCACAGTTTGAGAAAACCTGCTCTAGAGGATTAAAAAGAAATCTACACTAACACTGCCAAATGAATTGAGAAGAACCTAAGCCATCTCCATTTTTCTCTTCCCTTTCCATTCTTCCTGGAGACACAAAAACTTCTAAGGAGACAATAGTCACTTCAAGAGATTCTTTAGTCTTAGATGTGAAGAATAGTCCCCAATAAGTGGTTTATTTTGTTTCATTCAAATCTATAATTGTTTAAGTCTAACCAAACTTTCCTGGGGTAATTAATGCAGGTTAGAATTTGCACACTATATTTGTGTGTGTGTACATGATACATTTACTGAATGTTCACATTCCATTACAGGGAAATAGCAAAAACATTCAAGTCAGAATAAAAATACTAATTCAGAATCTAAATTGTTTTAGACAGCTTTTAAGAAGAGAAATGGGTGGTATTGGGCATCTGAAGAATCCCTCCAGGCTATACCCATGCTTTATAGAAGTCTATATAGCCATCTGAGACCCCTTCAGAAACCCATACACAGTTGGAGGAAACTGTAGAGCTCTTTGAACTTATTCGAGATCAACAAAATGCTAATTTTTGATGAAACAAGATTCTACTTGAGTTACAAATAATTTTCAGTCACAGATACATATTTTAAAAACTGTGATGGAATTGCCTTCCCATTTAGTCTTCAGTATAAGACTAAATGCACTCAACAGATATTTTTATATATTCTATAATACAAGAATAAAAGAGCATACTTAACTTTTTATGCCTTTAAATATACTTTATTTGCAGGGTTAAAAAAATCAGCTACCAAAAATGGGAGAACTTCTAGTTTACATTGTAAATGTTTCTAGCATGCCAATATTCACAACTCTCAAGTAACATTCTGGAGTCAGCTCACAAAATGAAACAAGAAACGTCCAAAATCCAGCAGAATTCTCCAAATTATACAGTAATAATGTATAATGTTTTTGGATTCAATAGGTGGCTGACAAGATGCCTATTGTCTCAAAGTAGGTATTTGAGATGCATGAGAACAATATTCTTATGTTAAATTGTCGCTGATGCTGGTCATTACTATGTTAATAGAGTAACAAAGCTAGGTTCTTTACTAATGATAAAAATAACAACACTAAATTCCTCTTATCTACACTACCAAGTATGAACAGATCTGAAACCAATTCAGACATGTTAGGAAGATATAAGGAGCTATATTCCAATTTGTTTGGTCCCACATGACCAAAAGTATGTGTGAATCAAAGATCTAAAATCACTGATTCTAGTTTATTTTACTCAACCATAGTTCCTCAGGTTTAGCCATAATATGTATAATGATTTGTGAAAGCAGAATTGAAAGCTTCAAATGCCTTCCTCACTATTCTGAAAGAGAATAATATGGAGGGTTGAAAATCTGAGACTGAATCATGCACATTCATTGAGGCAGTAGAGAACCATCGTTGCCAATTACATCTGAACCAGGCAAATGATAGTTGTAGAAGGTAGGTTTAATGTATTTTTTTCTGTAGAAGACAAATTTAGAATAGAATATTTCATAAAGAAATAAAACTTTATTTTCATACCCAAGTTTTGCTTTGTTGGCAAATAACAAATGCTACTATGTGATGTAAAGCTAAGTATTTTGGATTGGCAATGGGAAAACCTAGTCCACCCTCAGCCACAGAATTTCACTGAGGCTTAGACAATCACTTCCTCTGAGACCAAGTATCTTAACAGATTGTTTTGATAGGGGAAATTGGAAAGAGAACATTGCATAGGCCCCATTGAGCTCCTGAAAGACAGGTAAACTATAACTTTAACAAATAAATGAATGGTTCATCTTTGTTCCATTGTCCCATCCAAAACATAACTTTTGCTGTAGAAAATGTTGATTAAAAGTGGTTCCTCGGGTACTATTGAAATCAGCTGCTCAGACTGATGATTATGATGAAAGCAGAAGCCACAGATTCACAAGTCCCCCATTCCTGCTGAAGTGTATATATGGTAGATATGAAATATACATATACTTGCAACTCTTAGTTCCATACATAGCCAGAGAGCGCTGAATATTCTAAGTAAGGGGTGCCCACACTTTTTTGGCTTGTGAGCTACTTCCTTTCTTCACGTGGCTTGTGTTCATTTTAAAAAGCTTTCCTGCCTTCTCCTGCTCTGTCCTCCCTTCTCTCTCTGCAGCATTTGGTCTTGCCCAAGCCTCCACTCCCTGCCATGATGAATTGCACGGCCAGCACCGGGGAGAAGTTGGAGGTTTAATGCCTGTTGGAGAGTAGCGCGCAGAGGGGCAAGGAGTGGGACTTCCCGGACATTCCGCTCGCTTGCAGGAGGCCCCCTCAGGCCATGCAATTCAACATGAAAGGGAGCGGAGGCATGGGTGAGACTAAATACTGTGAAGGGAGAGGGGAGGACTCAGGGTCGAGATGCCCCAGGCTACCTAGCCTGCATCATCACTTCTCGGCCCAGCTCCCCCCTGGTTGGACTCTCTTCACCACTCATTACTTATAGTAATAGTCTAGGAAGAGGGTACAAAAAAACCAACTTTGACTTCAGTGAAAAATAAGATTTATTTAGGCCAAAGTCAACCTTAAAAAATGTCTCAAAGGTTAAATTAACTGAAAGAAGTCTTGTGTTTATCTCAATGACTGAGATTATCACAAACCAACTTAACTTCTCCTATTGGTAATTATATACAAATAAAACCAAGCAACGATGAAATTTCAAAATTATCAACAGTCGATTTATATGCAAAGGTTTCAGACATCGATTGTAAAAACAGAAGTTTAACATCAGGCACGCTTTCAGTAATGATCAGTCCATTTTCTTTTCCTTTAGTGCTGCTAAGTGAGAGTGAGAGAGCAAGAAAGGAAATGGTAAGGCTGTCAAGTTGGAAACAGATAAATCAATTATGTCATTTAAATTACTCCAGAGGACTGTCCTCCTGGGGTTTAAAAATGTCTGCTTACTCAAAATTGTCCCTTAAAATTGCTCAACATGTATCAGAGGCAATAAATTGCAAATGCAATTTCATCATGAACACAACCACTCATGCCCACCCCCATGCACTTACATTCAGATCAAAGAACATTAACATTACTTTATATAAAAGAAAGGGAAGTTGCAGTCGTTAAAATGCAAACAACTGGCCCACTAATGAGACCCTTGATAACAAAGACTGAATATAATGGAGCCAAAAGGAGAGGTTTCAGACTTGGACAATACATATGTTCACTTAAATACTGTGAATGCACTTGTTTTGTTCATCACCCTCTTATTTACATCTTATTTTAAGAAAACAATATAATCGTATTTAGACTTTTTTTCCCTCCAGAAGCTGATCATCTATTTAATATTTTCATCAGAAATAATGCTTGGAGGAAACAGCAAGAAATAAGCTATACGAGCAGTCACAGCTTTGGTTTTTTTTCCCCCAACTAAATTCATTCTGTACATTCTTAAAAAATAAAATAAAATTACAGAATATTCTAATTGACATTATGCAGTTTGACTATCATGGAGTAATACACAGTAGGTAGGATGCCTGCTTGCTATCATTAACCTATTTTTATTCACAAATACACTAGATTTTCAATCTTAACAAAAGGGTTAATTAGGGATACAATTTTTCACAGACTGCCAGTAATGGGCATGACACACACTATGTGCCCATCAGTAATTCTCAGGTACCTTTGATCTCAGCCCCAAATGATTGCAGTTGCCTACCATACCCTGACCCGGGGGACACTCTTAGAACCAGACATCTGGCTACTTTGTTGTTGTAGACTAATCTTATCCCACAAGAGCACAAGAAATGACACCAGGCAAGGAGGCTCCTGGCAAGGGAAAAAACAGAGCAGTATTAGCAAACCCTGCAACTGAGTTGGCATTATCACAACTGACTTCATATTTTTACAGGCTGGGATCATATGGTCTGCTTATGCCTCTGTAGCAGTTTTGCTTTAGCAATGTAAGGGAAAGGAATGGCCTCCTACAATGTACTTATAAAAAGATTGAATATGCTCAGCAGTATAGAAGGAAATAGTGATGAAAAAGAACAAAAGTTTTTTTAAATGTAATTTTACATAATATTCTTCCTTTTGTGATACTCTATTGATTTATTTTTCTTTGGTTAATGTTATCCCTTTTTCTTCTTGCTAATAAAGAATTCCAAATTTGGTAAGTGGGGAATACCAGAAGAGCTACTATAATTCCACTTCAGGTCTACTTTGCTTCACTTATCATTACAATTTTCACACAGAAATAAGGAGTTGTTTTTCTTGCAGTTATTGGCCTTATACTGTTTTTTATATTGATTAAAGAATATTGGGACCTAGCTGCCTAAAAAATTTCCCATATAAGTCATAGAGACTATGTTAATCACAATCACAATCAAAATTGGCATGAGAGACAGGGCCTTTTAAGTATTGGCTCCATATTTAAAAGTAACCTTAGAATGCCTGATTACTTCCTTAATCTGGATTTAGGTAACTCCTTTTTCAATGGACTTTCATTGAAATCCCTTGGATATATAATTTCATTTCAAACATCAGTTCAATATGATGCAGAATTTTATACGATTTTCTACTTAGAGAAAAGACAGGAAAATTTTAAAGTAGTAATCCTTTTTTTAACTTAATGTTTTGCTTATTGCTTTCAGATATATTGATTTACCACATTTCTATGATGCCAATTACAAACCATTAAAACATTTTCCTGTGCACTGCTTCTCTAAGGCCCTTTCTCTCCACATACTTCCTCTTATACACAGGTCACTATATATTATAAACCAAATTCTAAGCAACTGGTAAAGGTATTTCTATGATTGCAGTTTCTGCCTACTCCAGAATATCACCTTGTGCTCATGTAAAACCGACAGGTCAGGGAGTTTGTGTAGAACTTGGTGAAACAGACACGCACCAGATTGGCAAATTTCCTTCCTTCAACTTATATGCAGACTATATATTGATGGAAGCTGGACTGGAAGGAAATGAATGTGACTTCCAAATTGGAGAGAGAAGCATTAGTAATCTGTGCTACTTTACAGCTGAAAAAATAAATGATTTGTAACTCTAATAATGAAAGCCAAGGAACACTACAAAAAAAAGGGACTAAGATAAAATATAAAGAAAAGTAAAGTAATAAGAGGGACAGCAATCAACCTTAGAATTGATAAAAATACTGAAGTCGTATATAGCTTCTGACTTTTTGGATCAATTAGCAACAGTAAAAAAAACCAGCAATCAAGAAATATGAAGACCAGAGTAACAATGAAAAGCCTTGGAAAAGATATTTAGATATTTATATATTATACTAATGTAGGCTTAGATGCATCACATAGAGAAAATATCCAATACTGTTTAGGATTTAATGTACCAAACGAACATATGACACACACTATATCTATACAGAAAGTACAACATAACATAACAAGTAGGTTTTTTATTTATTCCTAAAATGCTGATGTTTGGATAACATGGAAAACCTAAAATTAATCAGTGACACTTTTTTTTCTACCTAGGCAGCTCAAAAAAGGAATTATTTTTATTTAAACTCTGACAAGCATAATTTACATAATAATCTGTTTAAAAAACTGGAGTAATTATAATTGTTATGTCTACAATCTAATTTCTCATTAAAATTTCTAGCTGAAAAATCCTTAGATTTACCCCATTATATATGATCTAAGCAAAAAATGTGAACAATAAACATTCTTTGATAGGTTGTTTATTGCACTTACATTTATAAGGAAAAAATAAATGCTTCAATGGTATAAATGCCAGTACTAACAAAAAATATGAAGAAGTTTACTGTTTCTTTGATGTCAGATCCATTTAAGTATGATGCTTTTTTGTTTTAAACATTTAAAGATAATATAGTTGACAATGCAAGTAGAATTACAACTGCCTTGTAGTCTGCAAGGACCCAAAGTGATATTGAAAATTTTCAGCAGAGGCCAGTCAACATTAGATGCTTCTTTTTCTCCAAGTTTGTCCCTCAAAAGAGTAAAGGACTTTGGAGTCTTTGGTGCTTTCTGAATTTGGTTGTTTGCTTGTTGACATTTCATTACCTAATTAGGTAACATCAGTGCTCTGACAATGTTACCCTGTGCACTGATGACGCTATCTAGTTGGGTAATAAAACCACTGCAAGCAAACAACAAAGCTCAGAGAGCACAAGGACTTCATAGACCAATCCTAAATTACAGGTATTCTCTTCAACTGGAGCAAAAGGGTTTCCTTGCCTTGTAGGACACAGCTGTGTAAAAATATGGACAATGGATTGCTCAACTTAATAGAGAAGTTAACTTTTACCAACAAAATGCTGATAAATCATCTGAGTTGAAAGAAGCTATTACTATGATCATCACAACTAAAATTCCTTGCCAATGCTTTCCTCAAGAATTCTGAAGTTTTACCTTACTATACAGTACTCAGTTTTCAAGACTGACCATATCTCAGGAGAACAACGCTAATGTAGCCATGGGCATTAGCATCTCCACAGAAATCAGTTATTTCTCATTTCTATTGGTGTGCAAAAAGACTGGGCTCTGAAGTTCCTAATACCTCAGGTAGCACAGGTGTTCTCTATTTGGAGCAGCTGGCATCTGCTAATTAAAAGCTCAAAGTAACATTTTTCCATTTTTTTGAAGAAATTTAAACAAGTTCCTCTGCAAGTTCATCCTACAGTTAATACTGTTCAACATACTGCACCATTTTTCCTTTCCCAATTAACAGCTAGAATTTCCAAAATAGTGAGATGATTAGATTATAAGAAACATTAATTTTAAAAAAAAGGTTCAAAAAGTGATAAGAAAATAATATACACTGAGCTTAATTTCAGAAAATATATAGTGGACATCTACTTCCTTTAAAAGTAACTAGTAGAAAATTAATACAAAAATAAAATTAATAAAATTTTAGAATGTATTTAGTATAGTTCATTAATAATTCACCAGTTGCTGGATTCATATATTATGCAAAATCACATATCATGGCTTTACCTATCAAAATGGCTAGGTTCCCATAACATATTAAGCCAATACCAAACATACTATATTATGGTTTAGCATATTGTATAAATCTAGCCATACACTTACAAAACAGGAGCTACATTCAGATGTTCACTTGAATGTGCTAGATATTATTTTTCCCCCTAAACAAATGAAAGAAGGCTCAATGGGTTGAGGGGATGGGAAAAGCCAAGATCATCATGTTGGATGGAGTTGCTGCTGGACAGGGAGATGGAGAGGAAAGGGATGAGATGTTCAAAGCACAAAAAACACTGAAACAGTACACACACAGAGTAGAAACACAGATAACTAAGAAGGATAGAAAGCTGCAGCATAAACTGTGTTATATTGACTAGATTTAGTTGTATGTTGATTTCCTTTCTTAGTTCATGCCTTTAATTTCTTTATTATTTCTTACTTCCTTTCCACAGTCTAAGAATAGGAGTATCAAACTCGATTTCATTGAGGGCCACATCAGGGTTGTGTTTTACCTCAGAGGACTGGGGGAAGCATAGTTGTGGGGCCATGGTTGGAGTGGACATGGGCATGGTGGGCATGGCCATGGTATTTGACACAGGCTCAAGATGCATTTATTCCCTCTGCATTCAAAACAGCTATCCCAGACAAAGGAAGATTTACTTTCTGGCACAAATAGTCTCAATTCCATAATGTAGAGATGAAAGACATGTAGAGTCCCCAGCTGCTATGGGGCTTGACTGTTTTGTATAGGAGCAGAGCATAAATGAACTGACATTTTCTGCAGATGTCTCTAAAAATTGTATGGCCAACAGTCTATCAATCTTTGTTACTACCTCTGACACAGCCCTAGAGGACTTAATACTAGTAATAATTTACAAAATTGATATACCATCCAATTCTCAATGACCTTGGGTGGCTTACAACAATAAAAAAAAATACAATTAAATCAATCACAGGTAAAAGATTCAGATAAAAGACGGCAATCTCAGTGATACGAGGGGGCTCACTCTCATCAAAGACCTGGGTGAAGACCCAGATGTTTTTGGCTTTTCTGAAAAACAGCCATCCAGATCATGGAGGGTATCTAGTTCTAGTTGGCAAATGCTGCTAAAGAGAAAGTGAAGAAGGTGCTGCCTTCTGCAGCATTTTGCCAGCCAAAACGGGTCGCGGAAATTGATGTATTTTCTAATGAACTTCTATTTAGAAAATGATTTGAAAGATGATATAGCTTGCTGTATTGGGGCCTAGTATTTATGTCATTATGCTGCTGCCAAATGATTTTTACCTTATATTCTCTTATTCTTTGCTCCTCTATGACAGCTTATACATCTCTATTATACTTTCTATTCATAACTATTTATTTTTCTTATCTAACCGTTGATAAAAAAATCTCCCCATCTCTTATGGAATTGGCTTATTTCCTTTTCTCTAATTTCCATTCAATCTATCCATTTCCACACATTTTAGAGAATTATTGGAGGAGAAAAAAGAACAAATGTTAAATGAATCAAATGTGAAAAATTAGATCAGCTTCAGGAGGCAGAGTCTTGAGGTTTAGATACAATACTTATCTCAATAGTTCAAAGCTTAGCATCTGATTCTCCTTATTTGGATTTAGCAGCAATGCAGAGTTAAGCCAGGTTAATATTTGGGTGGAAATATGGGGGAGGGGGGAAATAACCCAACCTTGGAGTATCTAGTTCTGGTTGGCAGATGCTGCTAAAGAGAAGGTGAAGAAGATGCTGCCTCTTGCAACATTCTGCCAGCCAAAACGAGCTGCGGGGGCTCCCGCACGGCCCGTTTTTGGCCTCCACAGCCTCCTGTAGCATTCTGCTGGCCGAAAAGAAGCTGTGTGGTGGCCACATGTAGCCTCCCTGTGGCCCATTTTGGCTGGCAGACGTACTGCAATCCAGTCTTTTGATATTTCCAGGCCAGCACTGCGAGCCAGATCTGAGCAGCCCTTGGGCCACATCTGGCCCACAGGCCTTTGAGTTGGACGCCCCTGGTCTAGATAAAGCCATTTTCCCTAAAAAGGAACTAATAGTTATGTACATACTTTTATATGTAACACTAAAAAGATTAACCAAGGTTTGTTCAACCATCAGAGAACAGTCCTGCAAGATGACAAAGAATCTGAAGATTATTCTTCCAATCTCTGCTTTTGTCTTTTAGGTTGTTTCAGCAGGTTCCTAGTTGGTACTCAGAATACCTTTAAGAACTAAAATAATCTCAGCATGGTCCTTGAACATTTACCATTAGTCTGGCTGCACAAATAGAATAGTAAAGAAAGAATAGTCAAGAATGAAATGAGTTTCTTTCCTTTCTCCTCTTCACAGGTATGCCCTGGGAGGCTCCAGTCCCAAATTATTACTTTTCTACCACTACAAAGGACAGTATTGTTTTATGTCAAGACTGTTCATTATAATCTTCATGGAATTATTCCATCTTTAAGAACTATACATTTGGCAGCAAACAGCCTTACAAGAAAGAAATATGTGAAGATTTAACCATGGTGTGTATGTCATGCAACCTCCCTGGTGATCACAAAAAGTACTCTATTATAACATCCTGACTAGAGGATGCTGAATACATCAAGTAATGAAGGTTTCTACAAGGGTTGGAATATTACTGTAGACCTGAGTTCCAATATTTTATAGCTCTGTGCACACAGGTTATACTCAGGCCAATCACAATTTCATCTCACAGGTCTGTTGTGATACAGAAAATGAATTGAAAAAGCATGGGACATAAATAAAAACATTTCTAGTACATTTTAACTGATGTTTCAAAATAAACTGTTCCTCTCAGAGAATAGAGAAAATAATATCACAAAGAAATCAAAGCTGGCTAATAAACAAAATCTTTCTATTTTATGAATTCTCATTTTATTCAACATCAGACTATTACAAAGACCCTGATCTTTGTGAACTCTTGTTTTTATCAAGAATGCAAAGGGGGGAAAAGATCAGCATATCTCCTGATCTATTCTTACACTATTTCGGAGTCCACCATGTCCCCTATGAACTTGATATTTTATCAGTCGTGATAAGTCTGTTAAAGCTGTAATTTTAAATTTAAATGACGAGAAGTTTCATTTGTTTTCCAAGCAGAGATAAAACCTTTTTCAAATATACTCCAGCTGCTGTGACCTTGGACTATGATTTAAAAGTTCACATGCAATAATTTATTTTATCCCAAAGGACCTGACAAGATTTCTCTTATAAAATGGTTTTAAATTTGGTGGCCTTGCGTAAAATCCTGATATCTTTATACAAAGCATTTGAACTCTGAATAACAAAACTAAGAGGAAATTAATATAAATTTAAAAGTGTAACCAAATTACAGGGAAATCCTTTCAAAGCATGTCATACTTGAAAATAATTAGCAAATCATGCTGTCACTCTTAGAATGAAAGAGGAGCTAATTGGCTATTGATGACAATAACCTTCATCCAGGATCCTGTAATTGATTAAGAAGGACTTTAAACCCAAGGACAGGAGCAACTATTTTCAGCCAATTAAACTCATAGAGTCATACAACAAGCTCAGGCATAACACATGAAACAAGAAGTATCAATATGCTTCACAATTCTTGTATGTGAAGCTATTCACATCCAAAATGAAAAAGGAACTTTGGCAAGAGCATGGAATTACTACCTTCACGTGTTGATTTTACTTTTCAAAAGCTACACCTTTTCTTGGGCTCATAGAAGAGAACCCAGTAAAACAAATGAATCAAAAACATTACAATTGCTGATTTACATGTTGAGGAAAATGACTGTAAGCTACATATTTGAGTATGACAAAAGGATGTGAATCTCCTAGGATTATCAGTTCATTTGAACATCAAGTTAAAGTTGTTTCAATGTGGAAGATGTTGACTTTTACCAGGCAGAAAAGCTATTACAAAGCTATTTCCAAAAAGTTTGCAGACAGTATACAAAATAAGGCAATTCAGCTCCATAGTTAATCTCCTCAGGAGGACACAACCAACCAAGATCATACCAAGAGCAGGATACTCTCAAAGAACCCTAACTTATCCAGAAGGATATCATAGTCAGTGATGTCAAAACTTGCTGTGAGATCCAGGAGGGCCAGAATAGTTGCATCACTGCCAAAGATCATTCACAAGCATACCTAGGAATTGGACAGTAACTAGGATTGCTGCTAATTTGTTCTTAAAGACTGCTTTTTCCAAGGCAAATGACCTAGTCCTAGCCAGGTGATGAACCTATGGCACATGTGCCAGAAGTGGCACTCAGAGCCCTCTCAGTGGGCACACATGCCATCGTCCCAGCGCCTCAGCTCCACCGCATTTCTCTGTGACATTTCTTGCGTCGTTTGCAGGAAAACAGAAGTTTCCCTGCAAACAACAAAACAGAAGCTCATGAAAGAAAAAGATCTCACCCCTTGCAGAGCTGCTGGTGTTGGGATGCCCCACCTCCTGCTGGCCAGCTTTTCTCCAGGTCTTTTCCGTGCATGCATGCACACCTCCTGCTGGCCAGCTGGTCTTTGGGTCTCTGCTGCACATGTGTGTGCGTGCATGCAGTTTAGACATGCATGCACATACATACATGCAGGCGCCCAAAAGGTTCCCCATCACTAATAGCAGAACAAAGCTGCTATTACTGGGTAGAAAGAACTCTACAAACCATATTCTGAATGCTTTGCTTGTGTCACTTCCATTTTTCAGTTCATTCTACATGAGATTTCTTTGTATATTTTTCACAGTTCGAAAGCTAATGCCTACTCTATGATAGAACAATCTTAAGATTTTGGCTACAGAGATTCTCAATCTTCCACATCACAGTTGTCCCAAAGCTATTTTCCAAAAAGCTATTGGTCTTTCTTGGTTTTTTTTCCTTGAAAAAATTTTGTTTCTCATCCAAGAAGCCTCTTCATTTCTGAAAGACTGAACTGAAGAAGCTTTTTGGATGAGAAGTGGAATGTTTTCAAGGGGGAAAAAAGCTCAAGAAAGTATAGTTGCCTTTTGGAAAAGCACCTTTGAGAATTAAGGATTTGGAAAAATCTAAGATTAAGAGAAGCAAAAACATGAAACCAATATATGACTGATAGAAGTGTGCAAAGTATATAAAATCTACATAGCTTGATGCACGAAGCGAATATATTGTTCTCCAATTCTGTTGCTCTATTCTAGGCAAACTGGGTTTTTTAACTGAGGGGTTCATAATGTCCTATATGCTGCAGGTACTGTTAATCCAGAAACCAGAACAGATATTAAAATTTTGGGCAGGACTTTGAAGCAGAGGTCCAGGGAGACACTGGAAGGCAGTAAAGAGACGCAGTGGGAACAAAAGACTTTTCACTACCATCTACTGATGGGGAAAATGTACTGTAGTTGGAGTTTGTGAATGGAAATCCTAAAACCCTTCCCTACCTGGATATCATCCATTTTAACATGTAACTTTTAGCTAGAATGACAAATCCAAATTCATTTTTCCTATCTGGAACCTTATACAGGGAGTCCTTGATTTACAACAGTTCATTTAATGACCATTTGAAGTTACAACTACACTGAAAAAAGTGATTTACAACCGTTTTTTACACTTACAACCATTGCAGCATCCCCATGGCCATGGGGTCAAAATTCAGATGCTTTTCAATTGACTCATATTTATGATGGTTGCAGTCTCTCAGCGTCATGTGATCATCTTTGGCAACCTTCTTACTGTGATGTCCTGGGGCAAGGCATGGAGGCAACACAGCCAGCTGATAGTTCAACACACGCACACACCTTTATTGCTCCAACTTTCCCCCAAACGCTCCCACATTTATGGCAAGTCTCAGAGCAAAGTGCTCTCTCTCACACACACACACAGCAGCCTCTGGCTGCAAGTAGTCCAGCAAAACTCTGTTAGCACAACGGCTTCAAGGCAAGAAGTCCAGCAAGGCAAAGGGACAAGGCAATGAGTCCACGAAACAAAGGAACAAGGCAATGAGTTCACAAAGCAAAGGAACAAGGCAATGAATCCAACGAAGTAAAAGAATATTGTAGTAGGCAAGAAATCCAGCAAATTCCAGACGTCAGCAATGGCACACAAAACTCCACAAATTCAGTGTTTGTTCCCAACAAACGCCCTCCCCACAGCATCTCCTTAAGTCTCAGTCCCCAGGTGTGAAGAGGGGGGCGGCGCTCTCCTCCCAAGTTGTCGGGTCAGCCTGTGCTGTTCCCACCTCCTCTCCATTCTCCATGCTCAGGGATCAGGAGGGGGTAGTCCTTGCTCATCATCTGAGCTCAGTCACTCATCTCTGTTGCCTGCCCTTAGTCATCCTGCCCCCATTCCTCCCTGCTGGCAAGCCGTCTGAAGCTCGAGTGGCCCAGGGCTGCCTCACCTGCATTTCTCCCCATTCCTCCAAAGCCAACAAAGCGCCTCCTCGACCTCCATCGGCCCCAGCTCCGGCTCGTCCTCCTCTGCAGATTCAGGCTCCGACGGGACCATGACACTTACATGTCAATGGAGAAGCTAGATTCACTTAACAACCAGGCTACTAAGTTAACAACTGCAGTGATTCACTTAATAACTGTGACAAGAAAATGGGGAATAATTCACTTAACAACTGTCTTGCTTAGCAACAGAAATTGTGGGCTCAATTGTGGTTGTAAGTTAAGGGCTACCTGTACTTTCAGATTCTATGACCCATTTATTTATTTTATTTATTTAATCACATTTATATACTGCCCCATCTCCACAAGGACTCGGGGCGGTTCACAGCAGGTAAAAAACAGAGTATAACAATTCTAAAACCAATCTAAAAACATTAAATTTGCTGTTAATTAAAATATTATTAAAGTTAATAAAATCAATAAATAAATAAAGCATGTCATACTTGAAAATAATTAGCAAATCATGCTGTCACTCTTAGAATGAAAGAGGAGCTAATTGGCTATTGATGACAATAACCTTCATCCAGGATCCTGTAATTGATTAAGAAGGACTTTAAACCCAAGGACAGGAGCAACTACTAATAACATCCCCAGTTCTGGACAAAACAAAGCATACAGTGTATACTATTTTGAGCTATGCACGGCTCATCTTGTTCTATCCAAACGGTAGTTTGCTCATCACTAAACCTGAGCATTATTTCCAATTTTAAATTTCCTGTATTTATCTTTCCCTAATAATTCTTTGTCTACAAAGCAAATCACCTCACATAAGAAGATAGGAGTTAGCTAGCTGCAAAGTTAGATCACTGGTTCCTCTAGCCCACTGAATAGCTGGAATTTTTCACAATTTCAGACCAAGAATATTTCAACTGGAAATGGGCTGTAATTGGAATTTTCTATATGCACTATTCTGTAAAATTATGAAAGGATCATTATAACACAAAAGCCATATTGACATTACTATTACAGTGGACTTAAGTTGACAAAGGTAGTAGCATCATTAACTATGGAAAGGTTTTGTGAGACAGTTATACATTAAATTCATTTTAACTAAGAGACTTTATTTCAAACATTGTGGAGTTTTTGCTGGATATACTTTATAACATTAAGTTGGCCTAACAAAAATACCATCTTATTAAAGAGTTTTCTTTTTTACTTTTCCAAAGAAATGTAATAAGTATGTATGTTTTTATGGATTTAGTCTTGTTCATCTGATACACAAACTAAAATACCAAGTAAAGGGGAATAGCATCAAAAGGCATTACAAGAGAAATTATAAAATGTACAACAAACAAAATTGTTAATTATGAATAAGATTGTTTCCAGATAGGGTTTCATTGTTTTTCTTTTTGTAACTATTCCAGAATTGATTCAGCAGCTGAAACTTGATAACTATATGTGTGTAATTAGGAAGATCATCATCTCATTGCAAAATAAGAAAGGAGGATCCTTCCCCTTACTTTTAGCCAACATATGTCCAACACTAATGCCTTGGAATAATGCCTGCATAACACTTTGGAAATATGTTAAATAAGCAAACACTACTTTTGATACTTTTCTTTATGAAAAAAATGTTTCACTCAGTATCCAATCTAGGTGGGTCACCAGGACCAGATGTTTAGTCTTCCAAGCTTTTGGGACTCCTGATAGAGCTCATCCTTAGGGACATTTTCTCTCACCAGAATATGTTTCATTTTGTGCTTAATTCATGTTTCATTCACTCTAATTTTTAAAAAGTGGGATACCATCAAGCCATATTGTTTCCTAACCTAATAGCACATGTAAACAACCACAAAGGGCTGAAGATCTACTCAAATTGATTTAATTTAAAATCTAATTAAAAGGTAATTTCAAGTCAGGTAAATTTTGCCTAAAATTATTTTATATGTTTAAATGAGCCCTTTTTTCAAAGTTTGGGTTAATCTGAATTCTACAATGCAAATATATTGCTTTATCTGGTTCATTTGGTGGTACCCTTCTTTTCCCCTCAAAAAACACTATGCATGTTGTGAATGTTTTTACATGTAAAATAACTTAAAAGTGTATGTTTTTTTTAAAATGCACCATCTCTAAATGTTTACTGTGGTTAAGATTACTGTCAAGCTTAGGTAGCATTGTTTCATGCATTGCGACATGAATCTGCTTAGTAAAAGTATTTTTATACAAAAGTATTTTAAAAACAACAAGTAATAAGAAAACAAAATGTAAAAATCTTACCTCATTCCCCCCAACAGCTTTAGTTAAAATCATTGCTGAAGATACAGGTGGAGGCATACAGCCAACTGTCTGCAAACTAGAGAAGGTTAAATGAATATAAATTTTATTTTTCTAATTAATCTCCAAAGTTTGATACAAAAGAAGGGGGCATAGCTCTATAATTTGCTAAATGACTAACTTAAATACAAAATGACTTCTGAATCTTCTGCTTACAAATAGTTAGCTGATCAAATGTCTCTGAACAACTTTCTTATTAATACAAAGTGGAGATCATCTAAAAAATATTCCATTGCTTGGGTACAAAAGGCTTTCTGTCTCTAGTAGTAGTATCCTGATAACTGGGTCCAAAAAGTCAACATTGCAGATGTAACGATGCAGTCAAAGCCCCAGCCCCTTTTAATGTGCATTACATGTGTCTTATGAACATAAGGAGGAGTGGGGCCCCTTAATTTTTTAAAATAAAAAAGATGCTCCCTACAAAGAAAAAAAAAGGTATGTACATCCAAATTCATTTATATACTGAATTCCCAGTGAAAGTGAATGAGGAAGTATGATTTGTACCAAAACTGTTTCTTCCTAACTTTAAACCATTAATAGTAGAAAAAACTAAGAGGAGAAAACCTCCCTGTTACAAAGTATTGCTTTTCATATGGACAGATAAATTACATTAAAGTGAATGGAGGATTACTGAGGCTCAAGATACAATTCCTGAACACTTTCATCATTCAAATTTTATTGTCCACATCTGTTCAATGGCCTGCAAATCTACTACATTGAGGAATGTATCATAATTCCTTTCTAGACATGATTCTAGACATCACAATACATTCCTAGATAAACATATGACTTTCTTCTTTCCATTTTCAGAGATGCAATATATAATTCTACATTAATATTTTTTCATTAAACAATTATACTACCCACTTTGATAGCTCTTGACATTTTTGTTGAGGTTGACACTTATGCACTTACTTTTCAGTTTTCTATGACTACTCGTCAGTAAACACATTTGCATATTAAATAAAATACAGAATTCTGAATAACAATGACTATAAGGGACATCTCAAGTCACTGTTTGATAATAATGAAAAATAATGCAAGGTATTGAAAAAGAAACCTCTACAAAATTGTGCTTTGCAATTCAATATGCTACTTCATGAACACTCAACATTTATCCTTCTATTCTACCATGTCTCACTATATTCCTACTCCAATACTTTTTGTAAGCGGTCAGCAAATATAGCAGACATGTTAAAAAGAGACATGGATTTTAAGTCTCTACATGTAAAATGTATTGCCAAGCCTAAGTACATGTGGAATAAAAAATTGAAAGAATAATCTAACAGCAATGTCAAACCATTAATTGGCACAAAAATAAGTTCACTACAGTGGAATCTCTGGTCATGAATACTTCTGACCATGACCAAATCGGGTGCTGACCAAAAATTTTGCAAACTGTTTGCATCTGGTCACGACCAAATATTCAGGTGGCAATCAAACACAGTGTGGCCAATATCCCCTTCCACGATGATTTTCCCTTTCCTTCCCACCATTTTTTTTTGTACATGCATGCGCAGTCTTGCTTCCTGTTATGACCAAATTAGATGCCGACCAAAGTTCTGGAACAAATTATGGCCGTGACCGGAGGTTCCATTGTATTTTTTTTTAAATGCTAGCATTACTAGAACTGCATTACTGGAAAAGCAGTGATAAATAGTTCTCTGCTTAAAACATACCCTTTTAAAAGCCATTCATTTATAGATGTAATAGACAGAAGCTGAAGAAATAGCCATATAACTGTTGGGAAGAATACAAGTGTGAAGATCTGTACAAAAAGATGCAATTTTACATGCATTAAAGCACTTGTCAGCTCCTGCAAAACAAAAGAAGAAGAAAAAGGTTGCAGTTTTAACAGTTGAACTTAGAATTGCTAAAGTTAGTATCATTAAATATATCAGATCCACATACTTTCAAAAAATCTGTTCCTAAACTCAGTAAATAACAGTTTGAATTCACCTATAGTGATATACACAAAAATATGACATGGCATTGTCTAAAATAATTAAGTACATTGAATATTTTTATTTATTTCATTTTTTAAAACTTATTCATATACTTTATTGTAAGGATTTCAGTCAATCTTAGCACACATGTACAAAAAAGGAAAAAAAGCATGACTATATGTTTGGAGTGAGTGGCTGTACTGAAAAGCCCTTAAAATAGTATCTTTTCATATGGTATAGTGTTCCCATCCTCATTAAATAAATGCATATCAAAAATAATTTTAATATATGCACAGAACTTTAGAGAGTTAACAAGAAGCAACCCATAGCTTATAAACTACTTTTGTGCTCTTTTATAATATGGGCATCTCAGGACTATGCCACAGATTACGCTGATATAAATTTTAAAAATGGAGTTAAAAGAAAGACATACCAGTTGGGGAATTCTGAAGTTGAAGTTAAAAATGCAGAAGACTATCACAAAACCAACGGTAACTGTTCAGTGACAATGTCATCATTTTAAAATGTGGCCTTACTATTAGACTCTTAAAACAACCCAGAATTTTGTTATTATTTAAGTAACAAATGAATAAATAAAATATGAATATTCAGATTGCAGTACCTCTGTTTTCAGGGATAGCCCACTATTGAAGAATATAGCAGAGACAGCTACATATGTGATGGTGATTTCTGGTTTCAATGGTCCTGGAAGAGAAAACATATTTGAATCAGAGTAAACAAAAGCATCTAACTTCTATAAGTCTTCCCTTTAACATTTATAGATAGCTATTCTCCCACTATGCATTCTATAGAGAAGTTTAAAGCACAATTTTAAGAATTTCCGGGCAAGAAGCATTAGTCAAACTGAATGAGAACTCCCCCCCTTCTCTTTCTCTGTCTCTGTCTCTGTCTCTCTCTGAAAAGGCAATGACATAAACTGTAGGATTATTATATAGATTGGAAGCAGAGCACAAGGTAATAATACAGTGGTACATTGGTACCTTGGCACTCAATTGCTTTGAAAGTTGTCAAATTTGGTTTACAATGCATGCCAATGTGCCCCAGTACTCATCGTTTGTTTGGTACTCAATGCACAAGCTACAACTTGTTGGAATATGCTACCCCTGTGACTCACTACACTATTCCTTATGGGAAAAAATTGTTTGGTACTCATCATTTTTAGTACATAACTTTAACTTTTAATACATTTTTAGTCATAACTAACAATAACATCATGAATAAGAACAATAGATGCATATAAGTCAGTAATGCCAGCCATGAGGTCTAGACCTATAGACCTAGATCTAGAGACTGCTTCTTGTTTAATTATGTAATTTGCGTTTCATGCCATCTTAAACTATATTTGCAGCAGAAAGACTCAAGATCTGGACTTGCACTTTAAAGCAAGTTTCTACTAATTTTAACCAATGTAGGTAATCCTGAAAGTCCAGATTTCAGAAAGAACAATGTCCATTTTATATATAATCAAGAGAATGTTTCCACAAAGCTGATAGTAGCAGGTAGTAGTACCCAAGTTCCTTTGTATATGCAGCTTAAGAAGAAAAGTTAGGTAATTTTCACACCATTATTCACTAGAGGCAATATTTAGAAAGTAACAAAAGTGGGGGAAAGACATGAGTGCCTTCTGGTTGCTTTTAAATTTCACCTCACATAGGAATCTGCAAAATGCCATACAATACTGATTATCTTTGATGACGCAAAAACAGGGTAATAGGTACTCATAACTTATATATCAATATTACTGGCACTACTTTTAAGTTCTGATAATTGGGGGAGAAAAACACCAATGTTTTCTTGGCAGCCAGAAAGACCCTATTACTTCTTGAAGTAATGCGGGCTGAACTATTCCCTCAGGCAGTTCTAAGTATACAACCAGAAAACACACTATTAAAATGAAACATGAGGGCCACCGTTTGATACTACAAGAATCTGAATAATTTTTAAAACTTTTTTTCCTTAGATTTAGGTTTGTTGTATACTATAACTACTTGTATTTTAAGAGAGGCAAAATAGAGGGCAATTATATAACCTTATAAAAGTCAGTACTGTACTAAAGTCAAACATCTGTAGGACTACAGCTCCACTATCACGGTTGCTCAGGAATCTCTAATTACAAAGACATCAGAGGGCCATATTTTGAAAGGTATTTCTGGAAAGCAAGAAAGGGGGTAATCAAAAGGCTACTTAAAAGGTATTATTAAGGTAGGCAACCTGCTGAAGCAAGGATGCAGGCTACATTTGAGAACATTTGTAACTAAATAAAACAAGACGGCAGAACTTTTCTAAAGAATATTTATTTTAAAATACCAGTATTTACTGACTTTCCACAAAGCCCCCACTTTTAGGAATATTAAAGAAAATGAATTTGTTATGGAAAAGAAAAAATTCTACATTCATTCTCTTTTGTCCCACAAGAAATGCAATGGAATCTATAGACTCTGTGAGAATTACTTAAAGCAATCTTGGGAGATTTATTTTAAGCCTATATAATTTTTATGCATAATTTTTCAAGTTCCTCAACTATACCAATATAAGTAGAAGTGATTACTAAATCAATTAAGAAAAAAGCATTTATTTCTCATAAGATTTTAGGAAAAAACTAAAAATAAGATTTAGGAAAAATACAGAAACTCATGCTAAAGAAGCTGATGGCAATTCATATCATAATATTGTAAAGATAGAATTTGGGAAATACACACTTTGAAGATTATTTCTCACCACCTGCATGATCTCTCTACCAATCAAAAGTTTACAATTGTAAAGACTGTAGATAGCAAACACTACAGTATATTCAGTGAGCCATTTCCCCTTCTGTCACGAAACAGGAAACACTAAGTGCACATCACATGCACAAACTTATGTTTCACAGTCGGATTTCAGTACTGCATACTACAGCAGATAGTGTCTAACACTGTATATGATTTAAAGGTTGTGTTACCTAAAATGAGGTTATCTGTCCTGCTAGATCATGAAAGGAACATTCACTGCATGTGAAGTGAGGTGTTATGGATTGGAAACCAAGCTTTATCAACTTTAGGCTTATGAAACACTTTGTTCCTGCCCCT
Organism: Myanophis thanlyinensis; assembly: GCA_017656035.1. Classification (NCBI taxonomy): domain Eukaryota; kingdom Metazoa; phylum Chordata; class Lepidosauria; order Squamata; family Homalopsidae; genus Myanophis; species Myanophis thanlyinensis. The sequence goes on from JAEANM010001949.1 coordinate 21,696, forward strand.
TGTCTGTTCTTGCAATAACTTTCCCTGGAGATAATTTGATTCCTTCTATCACGGATCTTAGAAGCTTAAGGCAAGTTTTGTTTTTCAGAAGTGATTTGCCATTGCCTCCCTCCTAGGGCTGAGAAAAATAACTGGCTTAAAGTCATCCAGCTGGCTTAGTGCCCAAGGAGAGACTAGAACCCTTGGTTTTCTGGTTTCCAGTCTGATGCCTTAATCACTACACCAAACTGGCACTTTACTAAAAAAAAATGTTAATAAACATTATGTTTGGTTATTGTCATTGTAGTTTGGATTTTTTGGATTTTTTTATACATTGCTGTTTGAGATTCTTTTGGCTTATCCAAAGTGAAAAGATAGGGATAGTATATAAACTGTGATAATAAAAATAGAATAATGAGAGTGGGTGGGTGTCCTGTATACATACACAAACAATATAATTTATATAAACACAAGATTTAACTTAGTCCTATAATGAAGCCATCAGGGACTGAATATACAGTTTGGTTTTCTACAAAATAAAAGTCTGTTCTCTCCTATAATTAAAAGGGGGAGAGGAATTACTCTAAAAGTTTGCCCAAACAGCAGGGCAACAGACATATGGAATTCACTACTTCACACAGTTCTTTCCAGAAGAAAAGTGGTAATTATCTCCAATTAAAGAAAAATAATGCACCACAGGTGAGCAGGATACATATACTATCCCCAAATAAGAAATTTCATTAACACATTGTTTAAATGTGGCAGTTCAGTCAGCCCAGGACTAATACAAAACGACCTCAAAGCTTTATAACTAGATCCATCGCTGTTGGTAGAATTAACAGGTAAAAATAAGAGTTCAAAGAAAGTGGATAACGCCCGTCGATAAGCACAACATTTTTCTAATTTAGGAAGTTGACAGCCATTTGCGAACTGTAGATTCCCGTCGCTTGAACGACTTCGCAGTTTCTACACTTGTTGCATATCCTCAAAGCCCTGCAAGTGGGGCGCTAACTGCGTGCCCTAAAGGGGCGCGTGTGAACTACTTTATCCTTACTTCGGGCAGCAGCTACAACCCACGCGAGTGTGTCTCTCGTTGCAATTACTTGCAACCGGATCCTTTCCACGCGGAAGTGGGATCTCCCCGCGTTTGCTCGCTGGCTGGCCGTGCAACGTGTCACCCTGCAACTCCGTCCGGGAGTTTTGAGAAACTCCTCTGAAGGCAGAAATCGTACTATTTCCAAAGGGACGGTTGAAAACTCATAGGAAGAGGAGGAAGAAGGCAGCTAGCTGGACTCCAATGGCGCTGCCCCGTTACGAAGGGCAAACTCTTTGCATTTCCCCCCCGCACCCCGACTCAGTCCCGATTTGGGGGGGACGGGACAGCGAGCGGAAAGGGGGTTCAGCTCGGACCCGGGAAAAGCCCCTGCCCAGTTCTCTCTTTGCTTGCAAACCGGCAAGCCCCGAGTGTGAAGAAGGTGGGGGGTGGGGGGGACAGGCAGGGCCGAGCAGAGAAGGCGGGAGCGTCCCCGGGAGACTTACCCCCCTTCACCCCAAAGGCCGGCTCCAGCTTGGCGACGGTGATGGCCAGGACGATCCCCAGCATGAACCAGTCCTTCCTCAGCCTCTCCAGGATGCCCATGGCAGCAGCGGTGGCGGCGGCGGCTGCGGGGCTGGCCGAGATACTCGGGCGGCTGAGAGGAGCGAGGAAGGAGGGCGGGGAGGAGAGCCGGTCAGGACTTCCCTCGGGCCCTCCCGCAGAGCGGCTCCGCAACGTGCCGCCCGCCGCGGCCAAACCAGTTCAACGCCGCTCCCGCCGCCGCTGGTGAGTATCCAGTGACAGGAACAGGGTCTCCGAAAGCCGCCATCGCTACCACGCGACCGCTAATAGACCCGCGCGCGCTTAGCCTCGCTCTGGAGGGGCAAGAAGGCGGCAGCAAAGGGGCGGCCGAGCCCGCCCAGGGAGGACCGCGGGGAGGCCGCCGCCGCGACTGGGACTTTCTGCACCCCCGGGAAGAGGCCTCATGGGAGAGGCGGGACGACCCAAGCAGCGACCAAACGCTACCCCGAAGGAGCGCGCCGCGAGAACTGGGTCCTAAGAAGAGCGCCTCCCAAGCAGGTTGGAGGAGCCCACCCCGCGTACGTCCCCCTCAAGCTGGAAGGAAGAAGCCCCTGAGAGGGCAGGAATCCTGCGCCGCTTGCCCTGCCTCTCAGCGGCTGGCAGTCGGAGAACCGGGAAGCCCTTTTGAAGCCAAGCCGGCGGCGGGAGAAAAAGAATCGGAAACGGCCGGAGGTTGGGGGGGGGGGGGGGGGAGGGGGAGGAGGAGGGGGGATGAAAAGGGATTGCGCGCCTCTTCGAAGCTTTACGTCCATTCTGTGACGTAACGGCGTTTAGCGTGAGCACGGGCCGGAGGGCGGGGCTGTGCTTTCAATTCCTGGCGTGAGACACGTGTCGCGGGGACTCGCACTTCGGGAGGGCTAGGAGGTCGTGTGAGCGCGCGCACCTAAACTGTCGAGGATTAAAAATCGGCCGGGAATTAGCTCCCTGTATAGGATTGTGAATCGTGGGTGTAATGGAGTCACAAGATGGGTATGCGGCTTGTTGGGATTTGTTTTAATATTAGTTAGCCGCGGAAAATGAACTAGTGCTGAGAGATTTCCTGCCTTTCCTCCTTCCGCGATCTTTCTTGTGTGTGTTTATCCAGCAAGATTTAGAGCTTCTAAGAATTTCATGCAGGGCGGGAGAGAGAGAGAGAGAGAGCTGCAGGAACAGGTAGGTTTGGAGGCGGAGGGGGGGGGGAACCTCCGTCCCTGGTTCGGCCTCTGAAGTCTGCGCCAGCCTCTTGACTCCGCCGTTTCTGCAGCCGCAGTTTTAGTCTTGATCCCTGGGGGTTGGACTACGCGGTTCTTTCTGACTCAAAATCTCGAAGCAGAGCTTATCGTTCATTGCGCCTGCATGCGTGTGGTTTGGTTTGCTGTCTCAATCCTCCTGGCAATTTACAGACGGCAAAAAGCTATAACTTTTAAAACACTCGAGGAACAAAAATATTGCGATATCAAATAATCTAGAACCGTGCTGGCCATTAAATTGGCTGCAATGGGTTATATAACGTTGTGTGGCCAGAATTATTAACTGTTCGGTGGAGAAAGGACAGGCCACAGACGCTGTGAGGACAGTCCTGCAAAGTACAGTATTTTCTGGTCTGGTCTGAGTAGGCTGTGATGACACTCCCAGGCATTAGGAAGAAGTTTCTCTTGGTCTCATTAGCTCCTTGTTTCCTGCTCCCCAATTTAGATGATGACAACTGCCGTGGTTCCCAGTCAGGATGCCTGGGCAAGGATGGGCTGCAATTCTGGAAATTCCAGTTTCAACTTCTGAAGGACAACAGCTTGTGGTTATATTTGCTGATCACCCTTGTCAATTATGTACTTTTATGACTCATCTGTTCTGTTTTACAACAGAAGCAACACACTCACCAAAATGAAACACCATTTCATACATTTAATTTGTTAGATTATACTATCTATTTAAATAGTGCAGTTCAATATACGAGTATAGAAATGCATAATTACCTGACTTCACGGAAAATTACTCCGTTAAAAGATTAAGATGATTAAGATACTTATGTATATTCTAATGTCTTGTAGGAAAGAGATGTTATGACTCTCCAGAGGTTGCTGAAATACTGTTCTGTTTAACAGTAGCTAGCACAGGGGCTGCAGCATCCTCATTACCGAGCCTGGCTCATTCCTGGTGGATGCCAGACACTTTTTATCTTAAGTGAGCAGGTGCTACACTGTTTCTGTTTTAAAAATGCCTGTTTACTCTTTAAATGTTAACAGCAATGAAATTTCTTAAGAAATGTTTCTATTTAAGAAATGCCTATGTTTACTCTTACCTCAAAGATTGCCACAATGGCATTGCTATCATCAAGTAAGACCTACTATGAGATTTTATTTCCCCAACACAAAAGTTTGCAATATAGCTAAAAACATATTCAAAAGCAGCATTAATAAATATAGTTTTTGCACATCTGTCCAAAAGTGAGTTCCACAGACTCCCACCATCAAATAAGTGATGTAGTTTAAAGGCAGCATGAATGAGAAATTATCAGTGAAGCTAAGCAGAATCACATCAGATACCTGTACACACATGCACAGGGCCTCCCCAAGGATGTGTGCTCTCTTCTCTCTATACCAGGGGTCTGCAACCTTTAAGACATAAAGAGCCACTTGGACCCGTTTCCGAAGGAAAAAAAAAACCTGGG
>JAEANM010001950.1:0-25938 GCA_017656035.1 Myanophis thanlyinensis
TTTGTTTTTATTGGCTGTGAACCGCCCCGAGTCCTGCGGGAGAGGGGGCGGTATATAAATTGAATTAAATAAATAAAAGAATTTGGAAATAAATAAGCAGCACAGCTATCTAGAAAGGACAGATTAGCTTGTAATTTCCAGTTAATCGGAGTCTTGAATGGTATGTACAGAATAGCAACTTAGAACTTAGCAGTCTTTGAAGACACAATTTTGCCAGGTAGTGGAAGTGAACCAGCCAAAGCTGATTAATCAACAAGAGAACTAAGGTCATATTAGCAAACCCATTTTTTCATTCTTCTATATTGTCTTAGAAATCAATCTCGCTTTAAACACAGTTGCCCATCTGAAAATTTTAAACAAATGGTAATCTTACCAAAGTGGAAGGAAGAGACACTATAGGAAATAGCTTCTGCAATATGTTTCTCATCTCTGCTTCAACAGCCTCTGTATGTTGTTGACTCTCCTGGATTGATAAAAGTGAAAGAAAAAAAAAGATAAATTAAGTGTAAATCTTCTATTGTTGATGTTACATTAATCTCCAATTCTTGGCCTTCTCAGTTTAATACTACTGATTCTAAGGAGCAAAAATGATTTCATCTGCTGCCCTTGCATTTGGAGCATGGAATAATTAAAACTAAAAGTTTTATATATGCATATACATTTAATATAAAAGTTATATAAGGTTTAAAGCAGATGAAAACTATAATCATCATCAATTTAAATTTAGAGAGTCTAATATAGAGATTTTTTTAAAAGCTGTAAGAGGGGAATCTTAAATGGGTACCAGGAAGAAATTTATTACCCAAACTAGTTTGAAAAAAATATTTATCGCAGTCTAATAACAATTAAGTTGTTATATGCTGGCTCCCCAAGAGAATTTTATTACAATATTATTCCACCTTGCATATTTCTGGATACAACTTTTCTATTTTTCCCTCTTATTTGCTTGCTTGCTGATCCTTTAAATCAGGGCTGAATATTTATGCATGACTGAATTAAGGCAAGAAAGTAATACTATATGGGTTCTATTTTGAGAGGCTCAAGCAATTCTAGAACTAATTTCAAATATTCCAGATTATTTCCACAGCAATTATGCCACTATTAGGAAACATTTTTTGTTATTAAAATTGTAGGAAGCTGACTCCCAGGTGACATTCATTTTTTGCTTCTCCCTCCCTTATCCACTTTAGTCCGTCTATGAAAATTCCATGCAGTATTGCATTGGAAATACAACTGTTATTAGAAAACTCAATTATCACTTCAAAAGTGACCAGAGCCTTCCAAATTCATTTGCTTATTATGCTAAAGCACTTGAACAGTTAGGAGTGGCTCGCATACACATGTGCCACTTGCTCTCCCACTGTTTGACAATCGGCTGAGACTATAGATTAGGGGTGTCAAACTTGCATTGCCACGTTGTCATGTGCCGTATTGTGACTTTTCCCCCCCTTTACTAAAATGGGGGTGGGCATGGCCAGCGCACGATGGATCCAGCTCATGGGCTGCAAGTTTGACATCCCCGCTGTAAATAGTTTCTTTTTAATGGCAGAACGGGCTGCCCATAGTTTTTGTTTGCTTCCTCTTTTAATTGGTTCTTTTAATTGGTTTTTAATTGTTATTTATTCATTGTTTCTGTTTTTAGATGGTTGTACACCGCCCCAAGTCCCTTCTCGGGAGAGAGGCGGTATATAAATTTAAATAAATAAACTCACTTAAAATTAAGAAGGAAGCATTCTGACCACTTTAAGTTTATGATCACTTAACCAAAGTCTAAAACTCTATTATCAGCTGATAATAATTGTGTGTGTTTGTACCCCAGGATATGAACGCTGAAGCAAACCTGGCTGAAGCCATCTTGCACTGCTTCATATTTGCCACAAAGCCTGAGAGGGGGAAGGCAAAAGGGGAAGTAGATAGCCCAGCTAACTACCATAACACAAAGTTTTCCTGTGGGAACCAAGGTCATTGTAACAGGTGGCTGTTCAAGGAAGAGAGGAATGGCCAAGCAGCCTGCCAGCTATATTCATTGGACAATGTGAATGGTGACATCTGGGAGAGGAGATTTTTGCTCTTTTAATTAGGGGGAAAACCGCAGGAACTTTTAGAGTTGGTTTTCACCAGCTGTGCCAAAGATGATGTATTCAATAAACATGTTCTTTGAGGAATCTACCTGCCTGGAGTTCTGCTTCCAATGGGTGCATTACTCGGAACGCTGACATAGGGTGCAAAAATGAATGTGATGGAAAAGAATATTTGTAGTCAGGGCTGTACTGTGGAGTCCTTGGTGCTTCTGAGCTTGGTTGTTTTCTTGCAGATGTTTCATTACCAAATTAGGTAAATTATCAGTTCTAAAGCTGATCATCATCATCCTAGTCTTGATTATGTCACCTAGTTTGGTAATGAAATGTCTAAAAGAAAACAACCGAGCTCAGAGAGCACCAACAACTTCACAGATTGTGATGGTGATTAGGCAATATTTCTGGATACAACAACTTTTATATTTTTCCCACTTATTTGCATGCTTGCTGATCCTTTAAAAAAACGCAAAGCAAAATTATCTTTTAAGCGTCAAGGCAAAATATGTTCATTGTCTTTCACCACATGCTTCAAGAGGTATCTTCTCTCTCCTGCTTTTGTTTTCCTAGAATACTATATAAAGTTGACAGAGCTGGGCAGCATTTATTTTTCTCTTGGATAAATAATCTGGCCAAAAGAAGAAGGTTCGAGGATTTAAAGATCAAAAAGCAGTCAGCAACCAACCTTTGTTCCTTCCCCTTGTTGCTGTGCAACAGAGCAAAATGGAAGGGCAGGTGGGGGAGCCATGGCTGGTCTTAAAAGCACAGTCCATGGATCAAAGCAACGTTCTTCAGACAGATTCAATACTGTTTCTGTTTCCCCTAAATCAGGGGTGTCAAATTCAATTTCATTGGTGGCAGCATCAGGGTTATGGTTGACCTTGGGGGGCTGGCTGGTTGTGGCCAGCTTGACACTATTCCCCAAACTGCTGGTATGTTTTCTCTTTGCACCAGCCTGATCTTTCCTCTTTGCATTGGGTAGACCAGAACAGCCCTGCGGGCCGGATCCAACCAGATCGTGGGCCAGATCTGGCCTACGGGCCTTGAGTTTGACAATCCTGCCCTAGATGGATTGCAAATATTCAGATTCCACAAAAGATGAACTTCTCTGGTCCACAGATATGCCAGAAGTTCAAGCTTTCTGTGAGTTATTGAAGTTTTATTTTGCCACCATTCACCGAAGTTGAAGAACCTACCAGCCCTATCCTGTAATTCAACTCCAGCAAACTCCATAAGCAGTGTAACAAATGCCTGCCAAAACTTTTCTTTTAATTTCTTTTAGGACAGGTTCTTCCTAGCAAATTTATTTTTCAGCTAGGTGAGTGCTACTTCAAAACAACTTGAGCTTGTGGATTATATCACTGGATTAAAAATCTTGCACCACATTACATACTAAACAAATTTATTACTCTGTAAGATTTTGTGGGTCAGCCAGTCCACTTCATCATATTGTACGGTACAGTTTGTACCCCAAGATTATAATTTTTGATGCAAAAGAATCAGCATGATTACTCTTCTGGAGACTATGATTATATTAAGTTTTTTAAATATATATATATAAACCAGTGTATTTAAAAATAAGAATATATAGAAAAAACCTGCTAGTTTGGCTGAAAGCATAACAAGAGACTTGCTAACAAAAATTTCCAAAAAGAAATAGTTTAAACTGCTTCTTTGTAATAGCCTTCTTCAAACTTGCACATACCAGATGGTGCAATATAATCCAAATCAACCTCACCAAACAAATACTGTGGAACATTTGGTTGTGGATTATGGGGCTTGTAGTTCAGCACAATTAGCTACAATGGGTGGAGCCAGAGTTATTTTCAGTTATCTTAGTTTTAAAGCATATTTTAAAATTTCTGAACTCTAATAAATCTTAAGCTTGGTTAAAAAAAGATTATATTTTTTCAATTATTACAAATCTTAAATCTGTACAATAAAATTCTACCGAAAAAATCAGGATGTAGCAAACCTGAATCTGGTCCTATTAAAATGAACTAGGAGTCTCTGTGATAAATTTAACATGGATATAACATGGTCCTAGTTAAGCACTTTGAAATATTAGTAGGAGCCTGTGTGTGTAATGCTCCCAACAAGATCTGTGGGTATTACATTTTATCCAGACAACTGGGACACTGGGCTGAGTGTTAAATTTCAAAGTTGTTATATAATAGAAGTAAAAAAATTGTCTTTAAAAAAAACTTACGGGCAGTTCTTTTATGACAGAGTTCCTTTCAGCACAAAACAAGAGAAATGTTCAATGACCAAGAGGGTGGCAGATCATCACTCTGCAGACTAAACATCACAGCCCTACAGCTCTAGCATCTGTCCCAAGCAAAACCAAAATAAGCAGCATGCTCACAAATTAAAGGTTTAAAGAAAGACAGAAAGAAAAAGAAGGGTATAAAGATGACAGGCAGAAGCAAAGGTGAAAGTACATGGAGAAAGGAAGGGAGGAAGGAAGGAAGGAAGGATTCAAAAGAGTGTATTTTAAAAACTGCAGTAAAAGCTAAATGCTTCCATTTGATTTTAGAAGGCGGCTGCAGAATCACTTCTAGCTAATGCATTGTTTCTAGCAATTAGCATTACAACCTTGGCAGTCTTGTTCACTCTGTCCTGCAGCAATTTTTCAGTTGAGGCCAATGCTTCCATTGCTTTCCAGTTTTTCTTTCGAAGGTCCTAATCGTTTTTAGAAAGAATGGTTTCAGTTCAGCCAAAATAAAACGATTTCTGCTTTCACCTCAAAGAGCGAGCATTTGCATTTGAGCACAGGTCACTGCAAAATGGGTCGGTGCTCGGTTTAGATGAGGCATACTAGCAAAAGACAAGTGTGATGTTAAAAAGACAGAGCGTTGATATGGCAAAAAATTCCAAAGCAAAAAAAAAAAGCATCTATTTCTGATTTTAGGGGCATAATGGCATCATGAACAGGAACCTCCCCCTCCATACTTTGACTGCATTTGTAAAGAAGAAAATGGAGAAATATTCAAAAGTTATCAGCATACATACATGCATACTGACAAGCATACATACACTGGATCAGGTACCCACTAAGTTGGCTGTTTACTCCAGAAATTAACCCAGCACTGAAACAGCACTGAAAATTTAGTGTCATCTGAAGGAATGCAGGGAGGACTTCTCAAAGGGCTGCTTTCAACCTCCAAAGCAAATGCTGCTGGGAGGTAGTATATTTTAGGAACAAAGCAACATTATACAGTGGGGTGAATATCTGTAGCTCAGGTGTAGGACGAGGGTGAAGGTTCATTCTCCAAGCTTGTGGGCTGGTTTCCAAACGTTTCACTTCCAGGCTAGGTAACATCTTCAGCAGAGTTTAGGAAATGTGTCAGTGTTCTTCTGTTTATAAGGGCTTCAGGTGTGCCTCAAGTGAAGGTCTTGTGATGGGTCAGGTGTGAGTCATTTGAGAGTCATGATGGGTCTTGTGATAAGGAGGTTACATCAGGTCAGGGTCATTGGGAGGTGAACTGGGGTGGGGTTGCGTGGGTTAGGGTTGTGACCCATCACTAGACCCTCACTTGACACACTCATACCTGAAGCCATTACAAACAGAAGAACATTGACCTGACATCCCCTAAACTCTGCTGAAGATGTTACCTAGTCTCATAATGAAACACTCAGAAACCAACACATAAGCTTAGAGAACGAACCTTCCCGCTCAAAGCAAATTGGAAATTTCAGTCCTACTTCTTCATACAGAAGGATCTAAAAGGATAACGCAGGAGATGAATGCTGTGGCAGTGTAGTTATTGCTGGACTCCAATTACCCTCACCTCATACCTGAATTTTGGATAAGCAGGCTGGGGCTGATGGGAGTTGTAATCCAACAGTGTAAAAAAAAAAAGAAACCAGTCTTCTCTCTTGAGATATTAGGACATTTTAAAGGAGATCCAGCAAGAGTAAAAAGTACTGAGCTAGATGAACCAATGATGTGAATATTAGATTACAATTCACATTATCCTCCTAATTTTTGGTGGCTACCAGGGGAAGGGCAAAACTGTTTTAATTTATGTTCACTGGTTGGATCAGAAGACAAACTGGGAATTAAACTTTTTGGCACTAGAATTTGTACTCCATAATGTGTTTAAGGTGATCAATCACATTTTGATAAAATAATCAAAACTGTATTAAAATGCAAAGCAGCAGTACATTGATCAAAGGAGAAATTCAAATCAGAATTCTGTTTTCCTACACGATCATCAAATTATAAGGGAGTGATTTTCCTCAATGGAATTCCAAAGTTGACAGTTGTGTATTGATCTGAAAGGGAGGCATCCTTATTCTCTATGTCACAAACCTCTCACAAACCTCTCCATTAACCTTTTTTAGTTTGCTTTCATTCAATTGTTTTATACAATGAAAGCCTAAAATAGCTTTCTAAGGGTGAACAGGAAATTTGAAAATTCAATTCTCCCTACTCAATAAACTACACAGTCTATATATCCATTGTCTCTTCCTCTTATGGTCACTGCTGGAAGGAGATGAAATATATTTCAGGGACAGAAGAAATATAATAAGATGTTCCAAAGGAAAAGTTTGAGAGCAGCTTATGGGGCTCCCAATAGAACAAGAGATTTAACCACCCTGAGTAGTTCCAGTTCTGCTGAGCAACAGAAAGATTTAAGAGAAAAGATGAATCATAGAGCTGGAAGGGACCTTGAAGGTCTTCTAATCCAACCCCCTGCCCAAGACAGGACCACCCTGGATAAAAAAATGTCTAATCTTTTCTTGAAAACCTACAGTGATGGAACATCCACAATTCCAGGAGGCAAGCTGTTCCATTTACTAACTGCTCTGTCTGAGGAAATTTCTCAGTATTTCCAGGTAGGATCTCTCTTTAATGAGCCACTGTTGCTTGTCCTCCTCTCTCAGATGCTCAAATGAAGTCAAAAGTTCTCTGAGCAGGTGAACTGAATAAGTGTTAAGTTTGCTTCTTTGGTCAAGGAACTATTTTGTTAATTGGGTAATGCTTTTCAGAGGCATTTTCCTATCAACTTTAAAGCACTCCACTTAGCCAACTAGAAAATACATCTGAATTTTCTGCAATTTGTTTACGAAGCAGTGGGACCTTCTCAGATACTTCCAAAAACTTTTCATCATATGTAAAATCTCCCTCTGACTGTCTCCTGAAAAGTCACCCTGCTCTTACTGCTGGAGGAAGGGGGCTAAAGAAGAGGCCTGAGCTATACATATTCATTTAAAACATTTTGTGTTTCACTTCGCATCAAAGTAATCTTTAGAGTGTTTTATAGTAAAATTCAAACATTAAAAAAACGGTCAGGTTAAAACAACTGATAAAAGTATACATTTAAACATGATATAAAAGGTAAAAAATCCTCTAGACATGCTACAACTCCTATGAGTTCCACAGGCAATGCTGAGGAAAATGGGGCTGTAGTCAAGGAATCTTCTAGGACAAGAAGATTCAGAAATGCTTCCTTCAACGTCCGTCTGTCCGAAAGTTATTCTAGAAGGAGTTACTTACATTATTCTTTTGCCTCTGTTGCTCCACTGCAAGTTTCAAGGAGCCCAACTCGTTTTGAAGGCTGGTGTTTTCTTGTTCTTTCCCAGAAATGCTACATCCATACAAGAAAAGGCAAAGTCACCACCGTGGAGAAGGGAGTAAGACAGGGATTGTGAAGTACACTCCTGTTTTTGTTTCTTCAACTGAAAAACCTCCCCCCTCCATTGCCTCTGCCTCTCTCTCTCTCGCTCTCTCTCTCTGTGTGTGTGTGTGTGTGTGGGCATGCTGGCACGAAGCCGAAGACACCAGCCTGAGGATGGCGAGTGGGACCTTGCCAAAACATCACCAAGATACTCTCAATCTTACACGGGAAAAGACCCGAACACACCTAGATCTGGATACCTGTACTCGTAAAAATCTACAAAAGTGTGTGTGTGTGCGCGCGCGTATTTTCAGGATTCCACTTTGGATCATGAGAACTAGAAAATCTGCTCTTTTAAAAGTAGGTAGAGGAAGAATCCCATTTCTGATGGATTCAGTTGGATGCAAGAAGGCAGTAATTGCAAGTTATTTTGTAAGTTAATTATTCTTAACTTTTTCTGCTGCCTGTTATTTGCTAAAATATTTCTCTGCCCTCTGACAACAAATCTGATACAGAGTTTTAAAGGCTTTTCTTAAAAGGGAAGTGCTACGAACCAATGCAAAATTTGGTAAATGAAGACACAGACAGTGTAAAACATTTTTCTTCTCCCTACTGGCTGAGTCTCCCTTCCGAGCTGAACCCAGTAAGGAGAGGCCATTAGGTTGCTATTCCAATGCATCACCACTAAGTATAGAAAGCAACATATCATATACCCCATAAATACATTTTATTCTCATAGTACACCTGATGTTTTTCAAATTAAGACTGTTTCATGAGAATGAAGGAAATCTCTGAAATATGTTCTTTCCCTATCCATTTCTCTCCTTAACAGCCTTTTTCTAAAGAGTTATTTTGTGTCTAGAAGCCCCAACTAAAATTAAAGTGACATCACAATTAATGGTAACTGAGTATTGAGTGATAAAGTTTCTCTTGATTTTAGCTTTCAGAGGATAGATTTGTCTCCTTTAAGTAGAGATGTTTTGCATTCAGAATTGGTTTTACATGCCATTATGTTGATCCACAAATTGGATTAAGATAAAAGGAGACTCAAATTCTAATCTCTGTGTCTATTCTCTGGGTAATTTTCAATAAATTACTCAACTGTTTTACCTCAGGTGAGTGTGAGGATAAAACTAGTAAGAAGAGAGCCCACCAATATTTTCTGAGCACTTTGTAGGAAGCATGTCATAGAAATATAAAACATGCCACACAATTATTATTAAATACGTTTACATATTTGTGCAATTTAACTGCCAATACTAAACAGTATTTTAGTAAAACCAGCAACAGTTTATCATGATACATTGCAACTTCACTTTGCGTGCAGAATTCATTTTTCTAAAGGATATGAACTGTGCAAGCCATTAGTCACAAGTAAATAAAATGCAAACTTTCTGCATCACTAAGAAACTAATGTCCCTTAACTGTTTACAATAAACATAAAGCCACAGGTAAAACTAAAAATATTACAAGTGAATGTCAAATAGTCAACCATTTTTAAAGAGGCATTTTTAAATGCCAAGGAGATTATTTTTCCTCGCCCATATTGTCAGAAACTATAATGCCTTCAGCACAGATGGGACACTATCTTTGTATTATATATCTAGGCAGCAAAAAATAATCTTGATGCATTTTAAAAAAAATACTTTTAAAAATGTTTGATTTCAATGCAACAGAGCATGTCCAAGGAAACATAAATACAATTATCACTGAAGATAAGTAATTTCTATACAAATTGTATATCATTTTTCAAGCAATGGTGTTCAAGGTCACTGCCCTGAGCAATATATCAGCTTCATACATCTTGGTACAAACTCTGCTGAGGCTTATAAAGCTTTTCCTGGATATGCCCATGTAGCTGAATTGCTGAGGAAAAAGTAACAGGAATGAAACAGCACCTAGGAGGAGAATATTGTGGTTCATATCCATGTAAAAGACATGCTGAGGTAAGTTAACAATAACTTACAGCTGTAAAAGTTGCTCATTCCTGATAACCAAGGATTCCTGAAACAAAGGAATATAAGTCACTTAACTGAAATCAGTAGATACTTCCCTAGCTTTAATACTATTTGACATGCAGCCATTTGCCACCTCAAGATTTTTCTCTATGCTTTTCCCAGGAGCCTGGCAGCCAATCCATAAATTGCACAAATATAATTAGAGCAACACTTATTGCAATATATAGATTACCTTTGGACATTTATCTGCTTTTCATATTAATGCTGCCACAGAAGACAGAGGTGTTCTTTAAATTTTCCTGCAGCTAATTTACATCCGATAAGTTTTATTTTGATCTTTATGGTGTTCTGGGATGTTGTTGTTATTGCTATTGTATGGAGTTGTTAAATTAGCCAGGAGACAACAATACTATTGCAGAGTAGTAATTTGGCTGCCAATTTACCAGCTCTATTGTAGGACACACTTGCATGCTTCCCAAGTTATGCCACAGGAAAAGGAGCTGGCTTCACACCAAAAAGAAAGACGAGAGGCTCTTTCTGAAGCATCATCCTAAGCCCTCTTACTTCCCTGGAACCATTTCGTAAATGGGCACCATAATCAGGTTCACAGCTGGCAGGAATCTGACTGTCTGCATGGAGTACCAACTTGTCTCTCCATTTAAGTGGTACCTGTTTATTTACTCACATAGAACATGCTTTCGAACTGTTAGGTGGACAGAAGCTGAGGTGAGAGACGGGAACTCACCCTGCCATGCAATGCTAGGACTCAAACCTGCTGGAACAGAGATCATCTCCAGTGTCATTAAGCCACTGAGCCACCGTGTCTCTAAAAGCAATCTGATTTGAGGGAATGGTTTTGAAGACATGAAATAGGTGTCTTAGGCTTCTGTCATCTTATATGCTCCTGATCAGATTAAAATTTACACACAAACACCTATTTTACACATATGCTGCTACAGTGGAATTAAGAAAGGATGGAGAAAATCAGGTTTGACGAAGGGGTCCTGCCGCAATTAAAATATTATTGTTGAAGTACATGGCTCTGACAGGGGTCAAACGATAGTTTAGAAAGTAAGATCCATTATTCCACTAAATGGACAGGAAAATCCTTTCTCCTTATCTAGCCAAACACGAGACCTGGCCAATAGTAATTTCAATCAGCTAATTGGTTTTATTCAAAGGCAGAGAGCATGCAATACATCTACTGTCTCACTTTTTAAGTCTGTAAATTTAGTAACCTGGAGAAATACCTGTTTGCCGTTTTCCTGCTTGATTTCTTGAATCTGTGCTCTCAATAACCTATTCTCTTCCTGTACAGCCTGTAAGAGAGGATAATATCTTAAATCTCTGGGCCCACTTCATAACACCCTTCCCACTCCTCTTAAACCTGCCACAGGCACCTGCAACTCTTTTCTTTGGTGAGCAACTTCTTTTCCCCTCTCATCTAATAATGTTGCCATTTCTTGCACTTCTTCTTGTTTCGCTCTCAATCTGTGAACATGGTTTAAAAAAGTACTCATAAAAAAACCAAAATGAACCCTTCAGCAAATTGCTCAAAACAGAATCTTTTAGCAAGCAAGCAAGCAAAGTCAGGGCTGAATGATATAAAAACATTTTTTAATGACAGAATTGGTTTTCAAAGTTTCCCAACTAATTGTGGTTGTCATGCTTCTTTGACTACTCTGGCAACCAACTGTGCCAGAAAGTCCCATTGTTCGTTTGAAGATTTACTTCGTTGATACAGGAGCAAATCTTCAAGAAAGAGGTCATCACCCAGTACAAAAAGCTGTTCCAAACAATATCATGAACAACGAAATGTCTCTTTTATTCATTCACACGCCAACTGCATCAAGAATTTACCCCAAGTCAAAATGTGGAAAAATAGATAATGGTGGAAGAAATTCCACTTTGATCACTTACATAGCCTCATGATCTTTAATAGATGTAGCAACAGAAACCTAGCAGGAAAGAGACAGGGGGAAATTAATGTGACAAAATATCTACGATCACCTGCTGAGAGTTTTAAAGTTTCATCAACCATACCTGAAGGCATTCTACATTCTTTGAAATCTCACTTTCCTTTTCTTTCAACAATACTTCTAGACTCTTCACCCGTTCCTCTTTCTCCTTCAATCTGCAAGAGAGAACAAGACGAAAGTTACATCTGTGAGATGAGTAGCTATTTAAATAAATAAATAACAGACAATAAATAAAAGCAACAGCAATTGTTACACGTCTTCATAAGACAAAAAAAAGCCAAATGTTGAATTCAGGGCATGATCACAAGGCCAGCATCTCACCAGAATACAAAGAACAGTAGGGTAAGAGCAAAGAAAAAGCAGCAAAACTAACAGTGTAAATAAGTATTTTGAAGAATCCTCATCATTCGGCATCTAACATCCAGTTAGATGCTGAAAAACTAAGATGAATTAATCTGGATCTGCATTTAGATGATAGATTCCCAGAAATACAAGGGCTACTGGTTAGCCTGGGAAATTAAAAAAAAAACACTTACAAAAAGGCAATGGCAATACATCCATTTGCTGCCAGGAAAAGCACAAGAATAAACCTGTGCTTGAAGGAAACCTTTTTTTATCATTTTTTTTTTAAAGAAAATAGAACTACTGAAGCCTAAACTCTTCTTGAATTGAATTTCACTGGTATTTCCGTGATTTCTTGTATTCTTTACTACTCTTATTAGCACAGTAGGCCTACCAGACCTGGCCAGTACTCTTGAACTCTGTTTGAGCAGTGACAGGGATGCTGCCTATCAAAAATCTGCTTTCTGGCCCCCGGGGTTTCCTAGAAATGACTGAGTGTGAGGGCCTGTGTACAGATTGGCTATGAGGACATGCTGAGATTTCTGTTGTGCTGACTGTCTAATATGACTTTTATCAGCTCTAGATGTATTTGGTGCTGGTTTGGGAGCTCCGGGGGTCACAGTTCTTGAATTCCTACAATTACAATGCCCTGGAAGAAAACTTTTACATACTTCACAAGTTCCTCAAGCAGCCTTGAGCCACTTACACATAATTATTGCTTTGAACACACAAATATGTATTAGTTATGGTATTCATATCAGAGCAAATGAGATCTTTGAGGGAAGGGCATTAACTATTATCCTTTGCTGTACAAAACACTTCCTGAACAGACAACAGGTTATGGCATTCCTGAATTCTGCAAGGGCAGAGCACCTACTGTATTAATACGATCCATTCCTAGTATCTAATGTACTCATAAAATTTTCAAACAGCACTGGCGTTTCCTTGACTATTTGCCAAGAGCTGACTTGCGCATCTATTCCTTTGGTGGCCATTATTTGGAGTGACTGGACCCTCTAAAGATAGAATTGTGGGACAAAACTTCTGCACACCCAGTTTCAACGTTTGTGGATTTAGTCATGAGAAATGTTACTCATACCTACTCTAGTCTGGAAATCAATAGGGTAGAGTCTACTGTGGGCAATGCAGCATTTTGTGTCAAAATCTGGGATTCTTGTGAATTCGCACAACTGATGAATTATAAAAGATGCTTTGTAGTATGAGCTATGCCACCACTGGATTAGATCCGTGCCCCACTTGGCTTTTTGGGCAACCAGAGAAGGTATGGGTAGCTTTAAACAGCAGGTGAGTATTGTTTTCTTGAAGGAGAATGTTTTTAAAAGAGATGGTGCTGCAGCCTCTCTTGGCATCTCTTCAGTCACACATGACATACTTTCCCTTCTTGTGGAACCTAATTTTCAGAAGGGGTAATTGACCAACAGCCAACTGCAGTTGTTGGAGTAGACTGCTTTAATATTTTTACTTAATATTAAAATAATAACTTCAATTTTAATTACTTAACCTCTGATCAGAGACTTATCATCAGCCTTATCATAGTTTTCCAAAACTAGGTTATGCAACTACTGTTTATAAAATGATAAACATGATGAAAATTAGAACTATATTCTATTAACCTTCTGTTAAAAAGGACTGCTAGAAAACACCTAAATTCTTGCTTTCAGAGACACTTACTGTTTTTGAAGATCATCAACTTCCTGAACAAACGACACCTAACAGAAAAAAATACATATATATGTAGTCAAAAGAGATGTGCGTTATAATAATAAATTATAAGACAGGGGGGGATAAGATAGCCAATCACAATACAGTGCTAATATCAAATATATATAGTTGTCATTTGCAATACTTTGACACTTCTGTAAAGTGTTACTCTTGGAATTTAATTATCGTAAATGCAGTCAGACTATTTTAGAAAAAGAGCATTTTTGTAGGATTAAAAATGTTATGCTTTGGAAGACAAAAGAAATCATGGGCAATAATGAAAAGGTCTTGAAATAATATTTCCCTTGACTTCCAGAAAACAAACTAAACTTTTTCTGAAACCAGTCAAACTGTTAGCCAGCACCACACTTCATGGCACTGAATTCCAAAATTGAACTACGTATTATATACATAAAAAAAATTTTTTTATCCTGATTCTTCCAGGATTCAGATTTATTGAGTTATCCCCTCTCCTGTATTTTGGGAAGGCAGAAATAATTTTTCCTTGCCAACTTTATCGATACCATGCATAATCCTGTACGCCTCAATCTTGTCCCTTCTTAGTTGCCTTCTTCTGAGACTAAAAAGCCTGCAATATTGCAACTTTTTGTCATTGGGAAGCTATTCTAGCCCTTGATGAATTTAACTGCCCTTTTCTAAACTTTCTCTAGCTCTATTATATCCTTTTTAGGTTTGTGACCACCAGAATTGCACACAATATTCCAGATGTAGTGGCAACATTGATTTATGCAAGTGTATTACAATACTGGCATCTCTAAATGCCATTTAGAGTAGCTGTTTTCTTAAAATTCTTCTTCGATGACAACTCTAGGATTTCTGTGAGGCTTCAGAAGTATCATTCATGGAAAAGCTAGCTCTATTTTCTAAATAAAAAATACTTTATTATATTTCTCAGTTGCTTTCATAGAATCTCCACAATAAAGATAGTGAGATAGGCTAGGCTAAGAAAGATTGACTGAGTTATTTTTGAGCCCTCCCAGTCCAAGTTCAATGTAATAGTCACTATTATAAGTACTATATAGTCACTTTGACTGTGTTGGTCAACAATAACGAGGACAATGATATTAGGAGCTTGAGTTGATGAATTAAATTTGCATATGTCAAAAATGATTGTTCTTTAGAACTGTCATTTCTTTACATGATGTTTTCGTAACGATTACATGATGTAGATGTAGACAAGACATCATCTAAGGAAATGCCTTCCTCCTATTGCATATATATTGATAAGCCTTTTCTAAGATAGATTTTTTTGAAATATTGAGATCCTTATCAAATTGAATTATCAATTAAATACAACAATCCTATATGATTCATTGTTTCTAACCCTCTACTTAGGAAAGAGTTAGGAAAGAAGCACTTAGATGTGGAGGGAGGAACAATGCCAAGTAAAATACATCCAGCTGCTAGCTCTTTACCTGAGTGTCCTTCTCAAGCTGGGTCTTTCTTAGTTCTTCTTTCACAGCCTCTATTTCCTGTTCCAAAGCCTTTTCAATGATAAAACATACAAAATTGTACAATGGAGACGAGACAAAATGAGAATGTTACAAAAACAAGTTTGACTAAAATGCAGTGCAGGGGCAAACACACTCACAAGTTAACGCCACAAATAATGGAGATCTCAACATCCAAATGATCCAATACTTACCCCAAGAGTTTTGTCCTTGGTTGCAACTTTAAGGACTTCAGCTTGAAGCAGCTCCTCCACAGATCTGATCTTTCCATCTTTTTCACTAATTCTTTAGCAAGGCATAAATTGAAAATGCAGATGTAAAGAGTGTATTTTAGAAAAGAAACTTTAAATATATAAGTCATTGTACAAGATGAGAAAAGAGCTTAATCAGGAAGTAAAGTGTAAATGTCAGATGGTGGAAAGCAAGCAATATTTCTACAACAGTAATTGGCTTTAATAAATACAACAGCAAACAAAAACCTAGATATGGAAGAACTAGTAATGCTTAATAGTAAAGAAATGTCTGGTTTATTCCATTTTAAAAATGGAACAATTTGGGGCAATCTGAACCTCCTGAGCTGACGCAAGAAGAGCATTTTTTGTTCTGCCTTTTTAATGATGGTTCTAATATTAACTGTCCATTTCAAGTACTGGGAGATTACAGAACCCCAAAACTTGAAAGACTCTACTGCTGATACTGTGTTGTGGAATATAGTTAAGAGGTGGTAAAAAAGAAGAGCTCCTCCTAAAATTCATTCTCATCTCTACAGTTTTTAAGCATGTCCAGCTCCAGGTTATTCCAGCTGTAGCACAGCCAGTTGTTTAATGTCCCATCCATACGCAGGCTCATCACTGTCTTGAATCAGGTAAAATGACCATTGTATCATCTGGAAACTTAAGTACTTTAACAGAGGGTGTAGTCATTGGTATATATAGAGAAGAGCAACTGAAAGGCCATATAGCCTGAAGGGCGCCTGCCGCTAGTTGTCCAGGTACTAGATGCAATTTTCCTAACTTCAACTATCTGTTAAAAATCTACCTACAAATATGAACTGGCACAGTGAGCTGAATCAGGTACTATTCCTTCAATCTACAATTAAGAGTAGGATTAATACAGGACGTGGGCTTGGAGGAGAGACAGACCTTAACAAAAATCCTTTGCTCACAGAAAAGTTCACTGATCAAATATTTTGGTGACTGGAGATTTTTTTAAATGTAAAAAGGTATACTTTCTTGGAGAGAGATAAAGGTTGGGATCCCAAATGCAACATTCACCATTTCATTTTATTTATGTTGTACTTCAGATTTTTAAAGTCAGTATTTATCCACTTAATTTCAAATAATAACATGAAAACATTAAGAGCGTATTAAAATTGAATCCATGCTGCTACTTACACCCTTTGCAGGTCTTCTACCAAGGATGCAAAAGATTCCTTTGGGAAAAATGATAAAAATATATCGACATTTAATAGGAAAGACTCAAATCACTCTGAGTGGCTGCTTCAAAGGATAATAATGATTACCTGGCACAAATGACACTAGTTTTTATTAATTGTGAAATTAATTAATAAATGAATTATTTTATTGATCTATTAAGAGAAATTAGTAATAGAATTACAACTGTATTTGTAATATTGTAATTATAATTAAAAATTAGAAAACAAATTAGTTCTATTACTTAATCAAACTAAACAATAGTATTTAGCATCTACTAGTAATTTAATCCTAAGAATAGCTGGCAAGCACAGTTTAGCTCCCTAGATTCTTTGTGAAAAATATTGTATATGTCATATTTTCACTCTAGCGGCATCTCACTGGAATCCATTTTTCCTTCCTCTGTGATTTTTGGAACAGGGGTCCCTGGAAGCAGTATATTAGGAATGATGGGCCTATATCCCACCACCAAACAATTGTATTTAATATAGACTCGTGTCTGAGATGAACTTACATTCCAAGGGAATTTGTTCTCTTACAGTACAAATTGTCTGCCTGGTCACATTAACTAGCAACCAGAGTATTGTGCCTTCCTCAAAATGTCAATAATATTTTAGAGCTGCAGTAACATCTGTACCATGTATCTCCTACATAAAAGACATAATGCAGACTCTAGCTGGCTTTTGGGTGTAAAAAGCTCACAGGATATAGTAATACAAGATGTGACAACAGATATCAAATTAGAGTAGCAACAATTACAATTCAAAAGTTTCAAGTAAAATTCTCTAGACGTACAAAAAATATATATTTATAAATCAAATATATAGGCTACTTAACTAATAGTAACTTTGGGTAGTATACAAGGTAAGAACAATCAAAAACAATGTAAAACAAAGGAAACTGGTATTCCCACAGGGGACTCACTTCCTAACATAGTATCTGGGGGGAAAGCCAGATCTTCAAAGCTAATTTAAAACAAAACATTATCACAGCACTGCAATTCTCCAGTGGGATACTGTTATAATTAGCAGGATACTAATAGATGGAAAATGTTCTAGTTATAATTACCAGTAATCTATTTGAAGATTTTTTTAAAAAAATGGTCTGATAAGATATACCTGCTCAGTCTGTATTTTCCGAAGATTTTCAACTTCACTTTTCAGGGATAAGTTGTCTGTTCTCAATGCCTTTACAAACAAAACAGTTTCTATATTGAAGAGTTGCAACACTTCTACTGACCTTTAAATAATAATGTTACTATTAATTAAATTTATATGCTATCCAATTCCCAGTGACACTGAGTAAATAAATTATTTAAAACGTTAAAACAAGAAGAAATAATAATAAGAATAAAAATGGCAGGATGGCAAGCAGGATGTGGGAATAAAACAACTTGGGTCAAAGTCATCTTGGGTCAGTCATCTTCAAAGGCCTAGATCAGGAGTGTCAAACTGGTGGACCATAGGCCGGATGCGTTATGCGAAGGCCACGCCCACCCCACTGCAGTGAATGGGAAAAACATACGAAATGTCATGTAATGGCAAAATGATGCGGCAAGTTCAACACCCGTGGCCTAGATGAAGAGCCATGTCTTTAAGGCCCTTGGAAACATCAGCAGGTTGGGGGCCATCTTGGGGGAACCTCATTCCAGAGAACAGGCATTGTGACAGAAAAGGTGTCCTTCAGTCCTGATAAAGTGTGTTACTTAAGCACACCAATCCTGCCAGATTGAATTGGCCATGCAGATACAATGCAACATAGTCAGTCCCTAAAAGAAACCCAATAAATTTAATATAAATGTAGTTAAATGTGAATTTAAATGTAAACCCTCAGTGCAGATTTGACAATCTTTTATTATTATTATTATTATTATCAATGGAATAATATTTTAATATAGAAGAATGCTTTACAATTTTTCCCTGGACATTGCAAAACATACCAGAACCTGGCACACATATCTAATGTTAAATGTGTGTACTACAAGGGATCACGAATGACACTTTCATATTTAGGCATTCCAGCTTGACAGTCTAATGTGCACTCAATGACATAGTATCAAATGACACACTGATGTCCTCAACACAAAAAGGCCTAATCTTAATCCAGCACAAAGAACAGTAATATGTCTTAATTCTCTTAGCAGAAGGGGGGAGGGGGAGTAAAAGAAAGAGTTAGTTATTTTTAAGTGCAGTTCTTTGAGCAGTCATCTGTGGATACTTAATATGTGAGTTGTGTGTCCACACAAAAGTGCATTCCAAACCCTACAAAATCCTCCACATATATTGTGCAATTTAGCAGGGCGAGCTGTACTATGAGATCTTACACATTCCTGCACCACTCAGAAGTAAGCCATGTAACATTCATAGTCATTACCTTTAATTCTTCCTCTTTATTTGCCATTTCTATGAGCCCAGCTTCAAGGAGTTCTTCAACTGTCTTTATTTTGTCATCCTTATCTGTAATACTGAAGTGGAAAACATGTATATTGACAATTATTCAAAACTAGTTAAAATAATCAGGATGGCAATCTTATGCACATTTCCTCAAAGGGTGCTACCACTGAATAGTCTCCACAGAACCAGCTGTTAACACAGCTTTAATTCCTCAGAATATCACTTCATCCAGAAAGCTCCTTCCCAGCTTACTTCCTCAATTTCTTTTACTACAGGGAAGGGAAGGCATTATTTTGGTGGCTCAAGAGGCCACACTTAACTTTGTGAAGGTGGAAGCTAATGATGTTGCCTTTCTTTTTGATGTCCTTCTTCCTTGTTTATTGTGAGGAAGGGGCGAGAATTGGATTTTCTTTTCTTTTTTTTTTTCATCAATTCTCTTAAGCCTACTTTAGATATACAGTATATGAGGTTTGTTTTTACATCTGAAAATAAAGGGGGAAATTGTGCAGCTGGAATTTTGGAAGCATTTTGGAAGTATAAAATTGGGAGAATGCAAGCTAAAGTTTCAGTAGCCACAATTTACCAATTTCTGCTTTACATAGAAATGTCAAGGATGGAACTTGAGAACATCTTTATGCCAAACCATAATTTTCACAAATCTGTGGCAGACGCATCCCACCCTCAGCTATACAAATTTACAGCAAGGTAAACTTGAAAAAACATTAGGTCGTTTATTTCCCTCATTCCTTACCTTCTTTCCAGTTGCTCCAGCAATTCTTTGTTAGCCTAATAAGTAAGAAGCAAAGCAATACATGTTACCTCTACAACTTTCATCCTAAAATAGTCAGCTGCCTGGAATCTAAATGTTTACATTCACTTAAAACCCACCCCACAATTACAATATCATTAGCTGAGCATTCAAATGGAGCATGCCATTGATTTGTTAAGAAGAGGTGGCAGAGCAGCGAGAGAAAAGGACAGTTTTTATGTGGTGGTAATCTGAGAAACAAATATACCGTAGTTTCTTTCACTTTAACTTTTCTGATATTTGTCTGGAACCAAGTTAGTTGAGATGAGTGATGAAAATGAAGTTCTTGGTGCTCTCAGAGTTTGATTGTTTGCTTGCACTATGTTTCACTTCCAACTAGATCACATAATAGTGCAGAAATTATAGCCATCAATGCTGCCGGTAACAGTGTACAAGTCTGCCCTTTCCTCAACTATACGCCTGCCCATACACAAGATTGAGTTGCAAACTTTGTGGTACCTGACTTAGTTCTTCTAATTCTTCTAACATTGTGAGCGAATCTTTCCTTGGCACTGCTCTCTACATTATCTTGCCATCTTTCATGACTACAATGCTAAATTTTATCAATCTTTTATCAATCACAATTTTGATAAAATAATGAAAATTATTCCAGTAGCAATTTGCTTCATAAATTGAAGTTAACCCTAGTAAATAGAACAGAATTCTATTGTTAACATACATCATTGTTTAGTATTACATTTTTTTTGATCAAAGAAAATTGAAGGATTTTATAACCTCTACTGCTCCAAATTTGGTGCCTACCAAGCATCCTATACTATTTATACAAAACCAGTAATAACTAATTGCATGCCATCAAGTCAGTATTAACTCTTTAGCAAACATGTAGATAGATTTTCTCTAGGTTGACCTATCGCTAACCTGGCCTAGAGATCAATTTTGGAGGGCACCCATTCATTCCATAGCAATTGAGAAGCCTACATGTTCTACATAAGAAGGAATCAATCAGCATCTAGATCTTTGATCCATTTCAATCAGTTATTTTCAGTCAACAATCTTTTAAACTGAATCACCACAGATCCTTTAATATGGATGGGCATTCCAGACATTATGAACTATAACTCTAGTATCCCTCCTCAGGTATGTTTGCGTATATATAATAGCAAAGTACTTTATAGTTTAGCGCTGTAACTTAACTACTGAGACTTGTTTAAGAAACTATAATAAAAATGCATAATACAATTTTTGTGGAACAATTGTGGAATAAGATTCAATATGTGAGGGAATTGATCACTTTTTCTATCATGTATGAAGAGTATGAAGGGCTCCTATTTTTATTCTGGTAAGGAAAATCAAAGAGTTTTCTGTAGATCTTAGATGGAAATAAAAGCCAAGTTCCAGCAGTTGAGAGATGACAAACATTATTAAAAATAGTTCCATAAGTGTGAGGCTAAATAAAAACAGGTGTAAATACAATGAAGTTGATGTATTATTTTACTACTTAAAGGAGGATATCCTTATCTGAAGTTAGAATGGTCCCCATAAGGGTCTGAATGACTCACTGAGCAAACTTACAAAGTACTATTTATTGCAAAGCTCTTCTCTTGAAAGAAATATCAACTCTGATTTGTGCACTAAAGGAGTTTTACACTTCTTCCATTGTAAGGCACCACATACTTACCTCACAAAGGACCATACTACTGCCCTGCGTCGTGTAACACTGAGGGGACATTAGTAGAGAAGGTAGCCAAACTGCTAGCAAGATGTACTGAAGAGTAGATGAACCAGAGAATGTAACTGTAGGCTTCCATGTACTGGGCTAGTCAATGAACAAGTTGAAGGAGGCCTTGACCTGTTTTATTGAGCGATGAAAGATGTGACTCTGATTATTCTAACATTGTTGAGGTCTCCTTCATGAGTTTAACTCAGAATTGCAAAGAATGCTAGCCTTTGAGTTCCAAGAAGTTTATAAGGTTTTAGTGAACCCAACAACATCCAACAACCTAAGCCCTGTGTCCCCTGCACAAGTCTCCTAAGCCCCAAAGGCTGCCATTGGCAACTAGGATGGGTGAAAAAGAACTTCCAAAGGAATACAAGGGCCTTTTCAAGGGCCTTAGACATCCATCATATGAAAGACTTTCAAATGCGGTCTGTGGCACAAATGACTTGGTCCCTTGTTGCTTCTCCTCTCAAGAAGGAAAATGATGCCTACTGTGAAAAATATGAGGGAGCCATGGCCCATGGAGCTGAACTTTAGAGATGACCTAGGGTTGCTGAATTTCAACCATTTGGCATGCATCACTGACCTGATTAATTCCTGTAAGGGAGGAGGGCCAAGCCTGCCAGAAAAGTTCAGCTTTGTTTCCAGAAGCTACAGGCATTAAGCGGGGGACTCTGCCTCTTCTCCCAGTTGATGCAGAAGCCAAGGTATGATAGGCAACAGACTATCTTGCTCACTCTGTTAAAGAATGAGAACAGAGGAGAAGGTAATCTAAATAGCAGTAGGTATGAATGTTGTCCTAAGAGAACACTACAGGTGCTACAAGGATCTTTATGTTGCCATGTCAAGTGGGAGAGCAGTGTATTGAGAATGATGGCCCAGTTCAAATCTCAAAAAACCTCCAGTAGATGGGGAAATGAACATATAAACAAGGTTCTTGGAAATAAAGGAAGGCTAGCCAAAAGAATGTAATTTTGGGTTGCCACATGAAACTTATTGCCAGTGGGAATGATTCTATGGCTTTGATAACAAACAGATGATTGATGGCTTGAAGTAGGTGCTTTGCTTTATGGACTTCAGAGAAGAACTTCATTAGCTATGTCACTGTACGAAACACCCAGGTGCTTGAATATTAGAACACTAGCACTAGGCAAATAAGCCAAGCCTGACCACCCCCAGACTCACTGATGATCTTGATATGCGGGTGTCCATTTATGAAGAATGACCCTTAGGTTCCTGTTGTTTCATCTGATAATCTGACTCATGCCAATAAATTATGGATCCTTGTGTAACTTTGGTTTTGGATAGGAAATGAAAGGAGGTGACCTTAGGCTAAGCAAGTTGCTATCCATTCTTCTTGTGGAAATAGCTGGAAAGGTTTCCTCGCTGTCCTTGTTTTCAGCCAAGAAACCATCTAATGATTTTCAAAAGAGTTTTCACCAAAAATTCTGAAAGTTAATAGCAACTTGGATTTATTATTGGATTTACATCTTGTCTTTTCTCCTGTGGAAAGCACTCTAGGCAGCTAACAAAAGTTAAAACAAAAACAGAATATAGAAATTTAACAAACTGATTCAGAAAGCAATGAAATAAGTAACAAAATCATCTAATAAATCAAAGTGCTGTTATACTGTGTGCCAAAAAGATGAGTCTCTTCAAGGCAGCCTGAGCTTAATAACCAGGCAGATTAATAACCAGAGGTCTAGTCTGCCTTGGTGACCTTGCTCAACACATCTGCAGAGGAAGTATTTGTTGCAGAGTTTGAGGCTACAGGAAATACTTCAGCCATCCTTGGAACTAAAAGTAGACCATCCAGGAAATCTGTGCCCACATTCTTAGGAAATGCTTCCTTCTCCACTGGCTGCAAGACTTCTGATCTTTCTGAAAGCTTCTTAGGGATGAAAAAGTGAAATCCCCACATTA
The DNA here is from genome assembly GCA_017656035.1 of Myanophis thanlyinensis. Lineage (NCBI taxonomy): Eukaryota > Metazoa > Chordata > Lepidosauria > Squamata > Homalopsidae > Myanophis > Myanophis thanlyinensis. Next base: position 23,408 of record JAEANM010001950.1, read on the forward strand.
CAATAGCCCACAAGGGCAGCTCTGGAGATCAGTTTTGAAAAGGTTCTTCTTTCCTGGGCTTCAAGATACATCTTCTTCTTCTTTTGAGTGTCTTAAAAAATGGCTGTTGTCATGTGCTTGACTTTCTGGCCAATTTGTTTGGAGGTTTCTCAATTCCTCTAAGAGACTGAAAATATATCACTCCCTTAAGTGAGGTGAGCAAACTACCACCTCTGCATAATTGTGAAATATACTTTGGGCAAGATGGAAGAAGACCTACCTGGAAATGCTATCAGGTCACCTGAAGAGGTCATAGTTTGGAGGGTCAGTCCCTGAGAATGGTGCCCCCTAACCACTGAAATCTCTCCTGATATGTCCAAGAAAAGTGATGGACATCCTGGGCTATCAGAAAAAGTAATAAAGGAAAAAAGGAAGACATCGAAAAAAGTAGAAAACAATGAAGTCAAATGATATAGGATAAAGCTCTTGTAATGAGCTGCTTGTTACAGCAGGCAGGACCAAGGAAGAGGTTGGGAGGTTATTACAGGGTTACAAAGTTTCTTTGGCATCCCATTAAAGCAAGAGAAAAAGCATCCAAGGACACTCTCGGCCATAATAAGAACCATAAATTATGACATGCAACAATGATGGTTTTTACTCTGTCAGGATAGAAGATCCGAGAAGTCAAACAGCAAAAGAAGTCAAAAGCAGCATCTGCTTCCATAAAAGTTCCCTTCAAATTAGATAGTGGCAACATTCCTAACTCTCATTGCTTTCAGATCAGACCTTAGAAGGTAACATGTCATAAAATACCCTAGGAACACATCAAGAAATGTTATGACTCAAAGTGTCTACCTCTACTCCAAGCCTCTTTGGCTCAAAACAAGCCTAAATCTTTCTCCTATTGAAAGGCGAAAGATACATGCCTATCTCTGTCCATCGCCACCCATCACTGCCCTCCTGGCTACCCTGCACTCTGTCACTTTTGCTGCCCTCTGCTCCTACAGCCCTGCCAATCCCGCAGCTAACCTTCATCGTCTTGCCTCCCAACTGTGGATGAGGCATGCCTGGCCTTTCTGAAGGAGCTGCTGGCCACATGCAGCCTTCTTGCAAAGCAGCCTTGTGAGGAGGTCATGCACGATTTGAAGAAGGGTGTGGACATCATCAGAAGGCAACAGAGACTGCTAAAGGCACCAGGCCTCTACTTCAGCCTCAGTACTGTCAAGGCCACCATTGCTGCTAAGGAGTGCCACTGTATAGGATGGCCAAAGTGGCAGAGATTTGGGGAAGGAGGACATGGGGGAGGGGGGAGTTCAAGAAGAGGCAGTTTTACAAAGACTCGGGGCTGCCAAGGTTGGACACTCCTGCACTAAAGGCTCTTCTGCATCTAAAAATGCCAGCACATGCTCGGGTGGCAGTAGGGAAGCAAAACTCAAATGTTTTAGCAAGGTCACTCAGCAAGTTCATTCTCAACTAGGCATGCTTTGTTTAACCTCTCAATCCATCTACCAACCACACGTATAAAAACCAATGATTGATGGCATGGAAATTTTTATTACACAAATAATGTTATGGGAATGAGTTAAATAGTTTTTTAGGTTTTCCTATGTTTTTTTATTTAGGATAAAGTGTTTAAAAGGAAGCAAGAGTAAAGTAGCAAAGCATTTTACAAGCCTGAGTTGCTTATAAAGACTGGCCAGCCTAAAACATTCACTGAACAACGATACCCATAATTGCTGTTGCAGCAACACTACAAGGTCCTATCATATCATTCACAGCCTTAGAAGTTCATACTTCTGTTCCGTCTCATTCAGAACATGGATAGCAGAAATTGCAATATGGAAAACTTATTTGGGGAATACGTTAAGTTCCTACTCAACTCTCTTTACCTTAAATTGGAGTTCTTTGTATAAAGGAATTACAAAAGTGATTTTTATCAGACAGCAAGAGCTCTGCATGCCTCCCAAAACTCAAAATTCCAGAGATACGGTAGGTAAGGTAAGGTCAAGGCCACCCCTGTGTGAGTCCCAGAGCAGCCTTTCTTATAGCCTTCCATCCCCTGGTTCAATCCTATTATGCACTTCCATGCCAAATTAAGGAAAAGAAGAGGAGGAGAAGGAAGAGATTGTGTGTCTCATCAACCTTGACTATCCACAAGTTGTTGTCTCTGTGGCCAAATACTAAATTCAATGTATCTTTTTTATTCAAGTTCCACTGAAGTGACAAACCAGTGGTGGAAGAGAGAAAAATAAAAGGAAAAAATGTAAATGAATGAATGAGGATTGGCATCGTGGGATTCCAAACTGTACCATCATTTCTGCTTTTGCATCCATATGTTTTGGGAGGGAGTACTGTAAGTGTAGACCTGTTGCAAGTCTGCTAAGGACATACGGTCGATGGCAACGGACTGGGACAACTCGCCATTGGCCAACTCGCTGTGGCCAATTCACTGCAATAAAACTTGCCGTGGGACAGTTCAACAAATACAAAAGTTAAATTGCTTTTGACTGAACCACGGCTAATAATAATAATAATAATAATAATAGTAGTAG